>JAGFNQ010000206.1:411734-432569 GCA_024364735.1 Boesenbergia rotunda
AACAGCTTAGTGACGAGGGGACACAACCTAACAGGACATCCCACGTTGTTGATATACTGGATGGGATGGATCCACATATGCGAGAGCATATGATAGATAAGTTTTTTGATATGATAGATCCATCTCAAAGTACACTTCGAGCCCCTTCATATAACACAGAACATAGAGGTCGCCCTACGGGAAGAGAAGAGCAAAGTGGACGTCGCATATCTTCTTTTGTATATGCATCCACTTCGGGATCTAGGGTTTCTCAACAGAATGAAACATCTCGAGAGAGAGGAAGACGTGGAAGGGGGTCAAAGGTTTGCAATACTAAAATGACCCATGATCACTCTCCAGTTCCATCCATCCATGATACTTATATTGAGAAATTACCTGTGCCTCTGCAGCGTTATATTTCTCACACTGTTGATGTTCAACCTGATGGTCATTGTGGATTCAGGGCAATAGCTGCACTAATTGGGTATGGTGAAGAAAATTTTTTTCAAGTACGATTCGAGCTTATGGAAGAGATTCAACAAAATATGGATCTATATGATCAACTTTATCTAGATCCAAATTTGGTAACTAATCTATTATTCTCATTGAATTGGTTCGAGCCGAGTGCCCCACAAATATTTTGGATGGATGCTATGCCTTTAGGAATTGTCATCGCATCAAGGTACAATCTTGTACTGCATACATTTGGTGAGAATGTTGGGAGTTGTTTTACTCACTTGCCATTAAGAACTCCTCCAATTCCAAATCAAAAGCGTCGAGAAATTGCTATTGCTCATGTTGGTAATCACTTTGTACAAGTTTTCTTACATCCTCATTACCCTGTACCTCCCATTCCAACGTGGTGGTGGCAACATTCATTGTATGAAGCTAAAGGATGGGTCACTCGTTATAGGACACGTATTCATTTGTGGTACGAAGTAATGGGTATACCATCACCAAACGCGTCAGGAGCAGAATTTGGAGTCAATATTGACTAAAAATGTACTTTTTATGCATTTTTATGTTTTTTTTTATTATTACATGTATTCTTCATTTGAAAAAAAAATGTGTGTTCTTAAGTTATGAATGTGTTCACTATTAATTGTTAGTATTTTTGTTAGTTTTAGATATATATATTTTATTTTATTTTTATACTTTTAAAAAATTTTATAAATAATATCTCATAAAATTTATAACTAAAAATAAGCAAAAGATTATAGACATATAATAAAATTATTCAAAAAAATAAAACTGATAAAAAAACTAATTAATAAAAAAATAAAATCAATAAAAAAACCAAATTTAAAAAATAATAAATTAAAAAAATACAGGTATTATGAAAAAAGAAAATAAACAAAATTGATTAAAAATAAAACTAAATTAAATTTATATAAAATTTTAAAAATAAAGTATTTATAAAAAATAATAAATAAAATTGCTTAAATAATAAAAATAAAATAAAATAAAAAGGGAAATGAGGGGGGTGGGAAAAATTTAATTAATTAAATAAAATTGCTTAAAATAAATTTTTTAATTAAATGAGAGAATGAGGAGGGGAGAGGCACATGCGTCATTTGACGCGGGGAGAGAGAGAGGTCGAAGGGGTGCGCGTTGTAGGGGGTGGGAAAAGCAGCTCTCAAAATTTTAACTAGGCATAATATTTTTTATATACACGATCCTTATTTGGACATTATCGACCGTCTCTGATCCCAAATTAAATTATATTTTGGGGACACGATAAATCCATCGCGAATGATTATAATTGAAATATCACATTATTCATATTAAATTTCAGTTAAAATTTCATATTTTCTATCATATTTCCCTCCAAATCCAGTTATTTTACAAAAAATTAATTCGGTAGTACATCATAATTAATAATTGATCTATTAATCCTATAAAAATATTTTATTATTGCATCATAATATGAGAACGACTATATTACTCTTTTAATTTGTTTAATCCGATGGTGTATTTTGATAATAAAATAGTGGCTTTAAAGATATTTAATGACGCCTTTAAGGCTATTTAAAAAAAATATTAAACATTATATGAAATGTAACATTTTAGGTTTTATATCTAAAAAATATTAATTTATTAAAGACACTTTATTTCCAAAATATTCCTATGCCTTTTTTAAAGACCACTTTATATCTAAAAAATATTAATTTATTAAAGACACTTTATTTCCAAAGTATTTTAATGATATTCTAATGGTAAAGTAAAAGCACTAATAGATTTCAAAGAGTATTGTTGCAGTCGAAGTGGAATTTGTCGTCTAGTAGTTTTACACAGTCGATGTGTGAAAAGGTAAATTAAAAAGTTATAATTAATCATAATAGCTAGGTGAAGATTTTTTTTTTTTTGATTTTATTAAAATTCAAACTTTATCTATTATCAGGGTCGTCTTTAGACATATGTCATTAAGGCCTATACCTAGGGCCTCAATTTTTATTAATGCCCATTATTTTTAATATATTAAACATATTTTTATTATATATTTTAAGAGAATGGAAAAGAATAAGGTCTTGATAAAAAATTTACGTATCTTATTTTTTAGTCAAAACTATAGATTTTATAAAAATCTTATTATGGCTCCAATGGATAGAGTTATAAGGGGTTCTCTTTTTATTATTTTAAATTTAATTTTTATTATGTATGTTATTTTATAAGATCTAATATATTCCTCTTCAATATCTTTCAATCCTAGCCTTCTCTCGGTACATTTATTTTTTATTAGTGACGTTTTCTCTTCTGATTAGTAAGAACATGAATTAGAATTTTTTTATCAATGCAATACAAAATAAAAAATATTAGTCTTTTTTCGAGTTCCATCTCTTCCCTTGACTAGCTCCTCATCTTTGTACTTCTCTCGCTCATTGATATTGAGAAAGAGAAATTACATCTAACCCTGTCATGTTGATTCGGTTGGTGCTACTATGCTCCTTGCTTAATTAAGTTCAAATGTTGAGGGATTCATCCATATTTTGTTCGATCGAAATAGACGATTTTATTATTTTTGAGCAATAGTGAGTGAGATATCTTTATCATTTCGCTTCCTTGATAGACATTAAGTTTTGCTTTTATTTATATATATTTACATAAATATATTTTTTTATTTCCCTTTTGTTTCTATTCTATCATTTACAACTATTTTGATTTAGGTGATAAAAGATATGATTTATTTTTTGTTTTGTTTTATGTCTAAAATAACTTATTTAGATTTTAATAAATGATAATGACTGATTTGATCTCGTTACGATCTTCATTTTCTAAGCATTATATTGAATTTTATCATTTTGTATATGTATTATTTATTTTATTAATTTATTTTTTGTGATTTGCGGTGATGATGAGTTGAAGATGGAAACATGATTTTTTTTCTATTATTGTCCCATTTCATTTATTCTTTTTTGTAAGAGTTATAATTTTCGTCTTTTATTTGCGTAATTAGACAAAAAAAATTTTATCTTTCTTAGTTTTTAAACAATTCTAAATATATTTATTTTTGACTAAGTCGGTTGTCAGTTACAAGTCCGAATGAAAAAGAACAAGTAAATTTTTTTTAAACAATGTTAAAGACTTTTTTTTACCTAGGGCCTTAAATAGGCTTGAGTCAACCTTGTCTATTATAATAGAATAATGATTGGGAGAGTGAAAATGGGAAAGTGAAAATCATAGTGAATGACGTGGCATTTTGTATGCACGATCTCCGACGGGTTCACCGTGCCCCCCAGGGTATAGTTTGATTCGGGGCGGCGGCCGAAAGCCGCCGATGGTGTCCAAGCGATAATCGGACGTGTGCATGTAAAGTGCCACGTTATGTCACGTCATGCCACATCATTTACTATGGTTTTCACTCTCCCATTTTCACTCTCCCTATCATTGCTCATTATAATAATGAAAAATGATAGGGAGAGTGAAAATTGGAGAGTGAATGGTAGAGTGAATGACGTGACACTTTGCATGCAGCGATCTCCGACGGGTTCACCGTGCCCCCCAGGGTATAGTTTGATTCGGGGCGGCGACCAAAGGTCACCGATGGTGTCCAAGCGATAATCGAACGTGTGCATGTAAAGTGTCACGTCATTCACTCAAGTGTCACGTCATTCACTCTACCATTCACTCTCCTTAGCATAGCTCTATAATAATACCGAATAATGATTGGGAGAGTGAAAATGGGAGAGTGAAAACCATAGTGAATGACGTGACACCTTTCATGCACGATCTCCGACGGGTTCACCATGCCCCCCAGGGTATAGTTTGATTCGGGGCGGCGGCCGAAGGTCGCTGATAGTGTCCAAGCGATAATCGGATGTGTGCATGTAAAGTGTCATGTCATGCCACGTCATGCCACATCATTCACTATGGTTTTCACTCTCCTATTTTCACTCTCCCTATCATTGCTCAATAATACCTATCCTCCTAATAATCAAGCCAACTATATGTCGAGATAATTCTAATGTTATATGCGATATCGCTGAGGTCTTGTATGATATTTTGACCAATAAAGATCATCAAAATGTTTAACCTACACACAAAATAATGGTTAAAAAAAAATAAGAGCATCAATAAATATACGTTCGCCGAGCCTGTCGTAAGGCAGTGAGAATAGCTAGTGCGGAGATAGGTTCGCCGAGTCTATCGTAAGCCGAAGTGATAAATGAAGCGCTAGCGCAGATCTAGGTTCGTCGAGCCTGTCGTAAGGCAATGAGAATCGCTAGCGCGGAGCTAGGTTCGCGAGCCTGTCATAAGGCAGTGAGAATCGCTAGCGCGGAGCTAGGTTCGCCGAGCTTGTTGTAAGGCAGTGAGAATCGCTAGCTCGGAGCTAGGTTCGCCGAGCCTGTCGTAAGGCAGTGAGAATCGCTAGCGCGGAACTAGGTTCATCGAGTCTGTCGTAAGGCAGTGAGAATCTCTAGTGCGGAGCTAGGTTCATCGAGCCTGTCGTAAGGCAGTGAGAATCGCTAGCGCGGAGCTAGGTTCGCCGA
Source organism: Boesenbergia rotunda (assembly GCA_024364735.1). Classification (NCBI taxonomy): domain Eukaryota; kingdom Viridiplantae; phylum Streptophyta; class Magnoliopsida; order Zingiberales; family Zingiberaceae; genus Boesenbergia; species Boesenbergia rotunda. The sequence continues at coordinate 416,702 of JAGFNQ010000206.1, forward strand.
GCCTGTCGTAAGGCGAAGTGATAAATGAAGCGTCAGCGTGGAGCTAGGTTCGCCGAGCCTGTCGTAAGGCGAGGAGATAAATGAATCGTTAGCGCGGAGCTAGGATCGCCGAGCCTGTCGTAAGGCGAGGAGATAAATGAAGCGCTAGCACGGAGCTAGGTTCGCCGAGCCTATCGTAAGCCGAAGTGATAAATGAAGCACTAGCGCGGAGCTAGGTTCGCCGAGCCTGTCGTAAGGCAGTGAGAATCGCTAGCGCGGAGCTAGGTTCGCCAAGCCTGTAGTAAGGCAGTGAGAATCGCTAGCTCGGAGCTAAATTCGCTGAGCCTGTCGTAAGGCAGCGAGAATCGCAAGCACGGAGCTAGGTTCTCTGAGCCTGTCGTAAGGCAGTGAGAATCACTAGCGCGGAGCTAGGTTCGCCGAGTCTGTCGTAAGGCGAAGTGATAAATGAAGCGCTAGCGCGGAGCTAGGTTCGCCGAGCCTATCGTAAGGCGAAGTGATAAATGAAGCGCTAGCGCAGAGCTAGGTTCGCCGAGCCTGTCGTAAGGCAAGGAGATAAATGAATCGCTAGCGCGGAGCTAGGATCGCCGAGCCTGTCGTAAGGCAAGGAGATAAATGAAGCGTGTTGGGTTCTCCCAGCACAAAATCATAAAAACGCAGCGGAAACAAGAACCCTCAGTGATCCATGCGAAAGAAAAACTCGTACAAAGTTGATCTACATCTACTTCTAAAGAAGATATACCTTCAGAGCGTACCCTTTGCTTATCCCGCTCGTCCAAGGTGCGCCGGATCTCTTGCACATTCAAGTGTCCGTGCCTCTATTTGTATCCACACGGACACAATCTCTCAACTTCGGAAGAGCTACCTTAGTTGTGCTAGCAACTTGAGGTAGCTCGCAGAACACCAAGAACCCTACAGTAGGGTTTCGGCCAAAGGAGGAAGATGAGGGAGGGAAGAAGAAAGGGAAGAAGGAGAGGAGAAGAAGCCCTATCCAAAGTCACAAGACCCTCTTTTATAATCATCCCATGAATATGAAGAGGTTTGTGTCTCTTTGGCTTCCTTCATCAATACCAATAAAGAGCACATCTTTTCATGTGGCTCTTCATCTTTTCCCATGCAAGAAAAGAATCTTTTCATCCAATGAAGAGATACTTTTTCTCTTTCCTCCATGCAACTCTGATCGGGCCTCTCGAGCTTCCGACTCGGTCTCCCGAGTGGCGAGCTCCCGACCCAGTCCGCCGAGCTCCGACCCAGTCCGCCGAGCTCCGAACCAGTCCGCCGAGCTCCGACCCAGTCCGCCGAGCTCCGACCCGGTCCGCCGAGCTCCGACCCGGTCCGCCGAGCTCCGACCCGATCCGCCGAGCTCCAACCCGTTCCGCCGAGCTCCGACCCGGTCTGCCGAGTGCCGACCTCCCGACCCGCGTTCCCGAGTTCTCAACTCGGGCTCGGGCCTCCCGAGTTCCCAACACGGGCTCGGGCCTCCCGAGTTCCCAACTCGGGCTCGGGCCTCCCGAGTTCCCAACTCGGGCTCGGGCCTCCCGAGTTCCCAACTCGGGCTCAGTTCTGCCGTTCAGATTTCCCGAAACATCGTGTCCTTTGTGTGTAACCCAATAGGTTCTTGTGACGTTGGCAATGCGCCTAAACACTTTAGACACATAAGCAATGAGCGGCATCTAGCAATGCATCATTGCTACCCAAGTAACAAGAAAAGTCGAGATCCGACTAAACCTCCGTGACTATGATAATGGATGACCTTGTCCTTCTATTCTTGATATCTAGATTGACCAATGAGGCATAGACCGTGTCATCCTCAATCAATCTTGTGTTTCTTGATCCCCGAGTGGACTCACTCAAACAAATGAGCTCAATATCTCATATTGACTCATTTGAGCATGGTCATGCATTTCAGTAGTCCTACTCGATCAAGGGGCCCACAGATATCACTCCCGTCATATGGGAGGGATAGATCCCATCTACATCACTCACATCCCTCCGCATAATTCATTACATACCCAGTGATCGCCTTTATAGTCCACCCTATTACGGGTGACGTTTGACGATACCAAAGTACATAACTCCTTATGTAGGGAATCGTAGTGACTTCAGGTCCAAGGACTATTCATACCAACAGTCACATGAGAAAGTTTATGACACTCATATGACAATCTATGAAACTTTCTCATGGCGGGTCAATTCAGTACACATTCTCCAATGTATACCCATGTGTCAACTTGATATCCCATATCCATGACTTGTGAGCTCAAGTCATCAGTTGACCTACATGCTAGTCTCCATGTATTAATATTGTCCTTGAATATTAATGCTCGACTAGGAATAGTTTAGTGTAGTGTTCTCTACATCATCTCACTATCGATTCAACCAATCGATATGATGTTGATAAGAACCTACTACACAAGGACATTATTATACTTAGTTATTCGGCACAGAATACAAAGTAAGTATAATAACCAAAATGCCTTTAATAATGATAGAATATGATACAGAATGTCCCTAGTCAATCATCACATAATTGGCTCTAGGGCTCCTACTAACAAAGTGCTAGCGCGGAGCTAGGTTCATCGAGCCTGTCGTAAGGCAGTGAGAATCGCTAGCGCGGAGCTAGGTTCACCGAGCCTTTCGTAAGGCAGTGAGACTCGTTAGCACGGACACTACAAGAAAAAATGCTTTTAATGACATTGAAAAGTGTCATCATATATTACCTATACTGACATTTTTGATATAGTGATATTAAGTTAAAATGTCCTCTATAGTGATGTCGTCTAAAGTCTTATCATTTATGACAATTCCTAATGTCACTATAAAATAAAAATAGTGACAACACTAATAGCATGAATAAGTGTTATAGTGACAAAAAATAGTGTCACTATAAGATTTGTAATGACATTTATACATGTTATTTTATTATAGTAATGATGACAAATTTATATGTCTTTTAAAATTATTTATCAAAACAATTATAAGTGTCTTGAATTTTACTTATAGTCATAATAAAAAATATTACTAATAATAGTTTATAAAGTTAATTTAAAATGTCTCGTTATGTAATTTATAGTGACACATATAAATGTTTGCTATAGTAGTCTATAAGGACATTTAAAATTCTCATTAATAGTTATTTATTATGACATTTTGAAATATTTTCGTATGAATTTTACAATAATATTTTTATCTACATGATTTGGTGTTCTATTATGACATAAAAATATCATATATTAATAAATATCTCATCCATTTTCAATATTTTCATGATATAAATATTCACGCATATAACTAATTAACATAAACACAAATAAAAATTTTAAATTGAAATTAAAGTGTTAATCAATAATTACCAATTTATTTTTGCAATACAAGACTGTCAAATTGGTCACCTCAAAAAATACTATGCACTAATCACAATCACAAATATATCCAATGTATTTAGTTTAAGAACTAACAAAAAATTAAGTCTCTCCTAAAGCAAAACATAACCAAACTTCCAAACTTTGCTGCATCTTCAATCTTCAACCATCACATCTTAAACAAAATCCAATATTCTTGTCACCTACAAAAAAAAATCATATATTAATTTGCGTAAATAAAATAAAATTAAAGAAGTATATAATAAAGAAAAAAATGTATCTTAACATGTTTCGGTGAAGGAACTAAAACAAGGAACAATTATACTATAAAAAACATGTTAAACTTGTGTAAAACTGTCCAACCTGTGTAACCTGTGTAAAACTATTGGCAACCTGTGTAGACATTGGCAATCTGTGTAACACATGATAATGATGCTGCCTGCTACACTAATTGTCTGCAGGGTTGTACACTGAGCAGTTGCAGAAGCTCTTCCACGGTAGATGCAGAGGCAGATGCACACCGAGCAAACTATTAACATTGCCTGTAACACATTGGCAACTTCTTCCATGGCAGATGCACACTGAGCAAAAAAAACTTAACAAGTATCCCAACCGGTGGTGGAGTAAGAGCAGTTAACAAACTCAATTTGCAAGCTTAACTAGAATTTAAATCAAAGTAGTTAACAAATTGATTGAAGGTCAGCAAGAGCAATGGAAGCTAGCAACTGGAACTGATAAAACAATCAAACAATAATAAACAATAATAAGCCGGTGAGTTCATTCCTGCAACTGGAACTGAAACTAAAACGTTTAACTAGTAAAACAATAATAACTAAAGCAAAGCTAGTGATTTCATTCCTGCAACAGGAACTGAAACTAGTAAATTAGAGCTTACAAGCCGGTGAGTTTGTTATATTGGACTGCTTGAGAGGCTGCTTCCTAAGCCATGCATGCGCGCTTGAAAGGAAAACCAACCATGCATGCTTGAAAGGCTACTTCTTCCGGTAGAGGCAGCTGCCTAAGAATTGAGAGGCTGCTTCCTAAGAATTGAAAAGGTAACAAAGTTATTGAAAATACATATAATGTATGGCATAGAAACTTGCGCTTTTTTGCATGAACTATTTGAATTAGGTGCCTTGAGAGAGGCATTTTGACTTTAGAAACTCCAGAATATTTCAATGCATTTCTATAATGGCTAGAGTTTAGAATTATATGTTTACCCTGAAACAGTGACAAAAAAGTACAAATATCAGAACAAAATGCAAATTGAACCATTTACATTATCACAAAATTGATTGTCATAATTTTATATGACAAAGTGTATATCAGATTTGTAGTTGGTAACTACAATTTAGGACCAGACAATAATGTACCTTCTTTGGACTTTCACTAATGTTTAGGCGATCGAAGTTAAGGGAATCTGTATCACTTTGCAAACAACACGCTCTATCAATTGCTTTAGCAATTCTCTCATCCTCAGTAACATTAAAAATGCAGCAACGAACCTTTGCATCTTGTACTATATTTGCCCATATTGATTGACTACTACTTAATGTTGGCTCATTACCCAATATCTAGAGGCAATATCTGATAGTCAAGTCTTACAAAACTCATTGGGGAAAAAATGTCTAGAAAAATGAAATGTAGGATCTTACCTTGCTCTGGTAAGTGCAACATTTGTGAGATTAGGATTAGAAACGAACCCAATTGAACCATCATCATTCGATCTCACTGTGCTAAGTATGATAATATCTTCCTCACTACCTTGAAACCCATCGACTGTGCTAACTTTAACTGGCATATTTAAGCTCAACGGAAGCATTTTCCTTACATTATCCTCAACAGAAGCAACTTGTGCAGATAAGGACAGATAACGCCAACACTAATTCTGTTCTTATTTTTCATGGTTGCTACAAAAGTTTAAAGGTAGCAAAATAAGAAAAATAAACACATTGTCACCAAGGCATGCAGCAGGTCAAAATGTTGCAAGAGGAGCCAAGTGCTTGACTGAGAAATTAAGGTCGCTTATACAGATAAAAGGGAGGATGAATCAAGATAAAACTAGAAAGAAAAGAAATGTAAAAAGTAAAAATAATTTCAAGCTAAAAGTAAAGTTGAGCAGTTTTTGTATTTCGAGATTATTAAGCTACTGTAAACACTATGAAGTATATAAAGCTAGCTAATTGATAGTCAGTAATGTGAAACCACAACACATACCTGTATGAAGGCTTCTAAGAATTTGCAAGATAACAACAACTTCTATGTTGTTTTTCTTACTGTGACTAAGGCTGTCAGAACTCTCGCTTCCATCTACAATATTTATGAAAAAGTAGGAACCAAACATCTCTCGGGGAAGAAATCTTCTCGTGTAGTCCTCCTTAATGACATTTGGCCCATCAATTACTTTGGAGTTGTAGAATCTTTCAATAGGAAACAAGCTAATAGATGGATGCATACGATACTACACATTCAGAAGGTGTTTCTTGAATCCTAATTTACTCATCCTTTCAAATAGACTCCTACCAAACATCGCATTTTCTAAAACCTGGCATACAAGTTAGAGTATAGGCAGAATTTAGTACACAAATACACTAAATTGCAGATATTTTAGATAGAGTGAATATTATTAAGATTACAGAAGAAAAACTAATTTGCACCTTGCTTTTGACAAGAGCAGGCAATTGACATTCATCACCAACAAGAACAACATGGTTTATAGAAGAGATCTGCAATGGAATTAATGATTCACATTCTTTTATCTGTGTAGCTTCATCAATAATAGCAATCTTAAATGGTTTCTTTAAATCCAATTTGTGCATCTTGGCGGATGTTGATGCTGTACAGAAGACAATGTTGGTCGCGTCCAAGCAGAAATCCATGATGCTAAACTTGTTAGGAAGTGAAGGTAGTTGTAATGACCGCTCGAGTAATTTTATTTTGTCACAACAATGTCTTTTCATCTTAAGTAGCATGATTAAGGTATCGGTGTTGCTACAAAATAAATTATTATTTTCAGATAAATTAGATAGACTGGATCCAAATACTTTCTCAAGATTATTGCCTGCATCTTCCTTTGAGAGATACGTGTTAAAGCATTCAAGCGAACGAAGAAGATCCTTTATGTGTTCACAGCAAAAATCACTCAATCTTCAAAAGAACAACAAGAAATCACAGAAATCAACCAAAAATCACTTATAAATCTTCAAACGAAATAGAGCACATAGAAACTTGCAACCTAGGGTTCGGATCGCGAAACGGTGAAAGAGAAAGAAACTTACAACCTAGGGTTCGGATCTCGATGACGCAGACGACGGAGCAGACGACACTTGTAGCCGGCGGAGCAGACGACGTTGGTGGCTAGTGCTGGTGGCCGACGGGGCAAACACCGAGGTAGACGACGCTAATGGGTCACTATGTTGAGGGTGGGGGGGGGATTAGGGATCTGGTGGCAGACGCTGGTGGTCGGTGGGGGTAGATGGCGAGGGCAACGGCGCTGGTGGTCACGGATTAGGGGAGAGTCGCGAGAGGACAGCGCGTGGCGGTGGGGGAGAGCGGTGGAGTAGGGGAGAATCGTGAGGATCAGGGATCGATGGCACGCTTTCTCTTTTTTATGGATTCGGGCAGGGCGCGAGCGAGTGAAATTTTTTGGAGGGAGATATGAGAAAAAAATTAATCAAACAATAATTTTTTAATGACATCCATTATAACTGGGCTATGGTGCAGCGGTAAGGTTACTAGTTGTTAACCCATGCATCCGCGGTTCGATCCCCAGCTACGGCGCATTTTGCAGGAATTTTTCCTCCAAATGGGGCGCGAATCCTGGGCCGCTGGGCTTCTAGACTGACCACCGCGAGCGCTTCCCGATTTACCCTGGTGACCGGTGGGAAACTTCCGTGGGGCCGGGCCGGTCACCCCAGGTTCAATTTGTCTGCTGCCTGGTTCATCATTTTTTTTATAGTAATATATTTAATCAGATTTTTATTTTTTTATTTTATTTATTTTTAATCAATGTCATGATATATATAAATCAATGACACATTTTAATAAATGTCATTAAGAAAGTGTCAGAAAAACTATTTTTTCTTGTAGTGTCCGTTAGGTTCGCCGAGCCTGTCGTAAGACAGTGAGAATCGCTGGCGCGGAGCTAGGTTCGCCGAGCCTGTCGTAAGGCGAAGTGATAAATGAATCGCTAGCGCGGGGCTAGGTTCACCGAACCTGTCGTAAGGCAGTGAGAATCGCTAGCGCGGAGCTAGGTTCACCGAGCCTGTCGTAAGGCGAAGAGATAAATGAATCGCTAGCACGGGACTAGGTTTGCCGAACCATTTGTAAGACAGTGAGAATCGCTAGCGCGGAGCTAGGTTCGCCGAGCCTGTCATAAGGCAGTGAGAATCGCTAGCACAGAGTTAGGTTCGCCGAGCCTGTCGTAAGGCGAAGTGATAAATGAAGTGTTAGCGTGTAGCTAGGTTCGCCGAGCCTGTCGTAAGGCAGTGAGAATCGCTAGCGCGGAGCTAGGTTCACCGAGCCTGTCGTAAGGCTGTGAGAATCGCTATCTCGGAGCTAGGTTCGCCGAGCCTGTCGTAAGGCAGTGAGAATCGCTAGCGCGGAGCTAGGTTCACCGAGCCTGTCATAAGGCAGTGAGAATCGCTAGCGCGAGCTAGGTTCGCCAAGCCTCTCTTAAGGCGATGTGATAAATGAAGCACTAGCGCGGAGCTAGGTTCGCCAAGCCTGTCGTAAGGCAAGGAGATTAATGAATCGCTAGCGCGAAGCTAGGATCGCCGAGCTTATCGTAAGGCGAGGAGATAAATGAAGCGCTAGCGCAGAGTTAGATTCGCCGAGCCTATCGTAAGGCATTGAGAATCGCTAGCGCGGAGCTAGGTTCGCCGAGCCTATCGTAAGGCAGATAGAATCGCTAGTGCGGAGCTAGGTTCGCCGAGCCGTCGTAAGGCAGTGAGAATCGCTAGCGCGGTGCTAGGTTCGCCGAGCCTGTCGTAAGGCAGATAGAATCGCTAGCGCGGAGCTAGGTTCGCCGAGCCGTCGTAAGGCAGTGAGAATCACTAGCGCGGAGCTAGGTTCGCCGAGCCTGTCGTAAAACAAAGTGATAAATGAAGCGCTAGCATGGAGTTAGGTTCGCCGAGCCTGTCGTAAGGCAATGAGAATCGCTAGCGCGGAGCTAGGTTCGCCGAGCCTGTCGTAAGGCGAGGAGATAAATGAACCGCTAGCGCGGAGCTAGAGTTGTCGAGCATGCCGTAAGGCGATGAGGTAAATGAACTGCTAGCGCAGAGCTAGGTTCGTCGAGCCTATCGTAAGGCGAGAAGATAATGAACCGCTAGCGTGGAGCTAGGTTCGCCGAGCCTGTCGTAAGGCGAGGAGGTAAATAAACCGCTAGCACGGAGCTAGGTTCGCCGAGCCTGTCGTAAGGCGAAGAGATAAGCGAAGCGCTAGCGCGGAGCTAGGTTCGCCGAGCCTATCGTAAGGCGAAGAGAAGCGCTGAGATTCTGGTGATCTCGTCTTGCCCCTAAACCACTCGACGCGATGCGGCTTGTTCGATCTAATGTTGTTCGAGCGCACCCTTAACGGTGTTGGCAATCAATTGATTTAGTTCCTCCTTCGTCAGGACGATAGATTGTCCCGTCGGCTCGGCCATCGGTGCTCCTTCTGGTGTTTTACTAGTTTCCCACAGACGACGCCAAATTTGTTCCGGAAGGAATCGACGTCGATGGCCAGTCACCGAGGTTTGACCCACATGGTTGATGACAAGAGAGGGAGGAACTCTGCACCCTGCAAGATCAACACAAGCGTTAGGGGAACACGCCGGAGGTTGTCCGACGGAGCCCACTCCGACGCTTAAGTCAGTGCCTCGATGGAGAGTAGTAAGCCAGCAAAATGTATGAGTAGCAAAGAGCGCATAACCCCCTTACCGGAGGGGTTGAACTACCTTTTATACTTGCGGCGGCGGTCCCATATGTCCCACGTTCTTCTCCACGTCCCCTTGATTGTCGGTTACTAGATAATCTTTGTAACAGTCGTCGCAGTCATTAAATTTAGGTCGTTGTGATGATTAAGGCTTTAAAGACCGCGTCTTGCGGGTCATGATTATCCACAGATCCGAAGAAAGGGGGACGGTTACTTGAGGTCGAGTGCTCATCGGGCTCCGCTACCCTGAGGTGGCCTCGGGGCCTTTTGGCCCGGGGGTCCCGGGCGCTTGCCTTCCCGAGGGGATCTCGGAACATAATCTCCTGAGGTGATCTCGAGCGTGTATCCTCTTGGAGCGATCCCAGAAGTAGATCTACTCGAGATGGTCTCGGGGATCTACCTTCCCGAGGGAGCCTCGGGAGCCAAGGAAAGAGAGTCGTCCAGACTCGGTAGATCCTGCCACATAGCTTCTTCAGTCCACGTATTAGCCACGGGGTGCTCAACCCCATCAGGAGGCATGATTATATGAAAAATATTTGTAAACAATGAGTATGAACTAAGAAATAAGAATATATTATAAAAAATAAATAAATAAGAAGAAAATAAAAAAGAAAAAGTTTAAAGCATAAAAAGCAAGAGAAAAGAGAGCTAAAGAAATATAAGAAACAAAAAAAATACATTCAGGGTAACAAGGAAAAGAATTTTACTTGAGACTTTTATTGTTTTGTGTAATTTGGAAAGAACTTTACGTCCTCAGTTATGCCGGATTTGTCCACTTCACTTGCCCTGTAGGTTCCAAACAATATAAGGATAATAAGTATTTGCAGAAAACAAATCCAAAATGTAAAGCTTAATTTTTAGTATGAGATAGACACAACTTTGCAAGAGATTTTATCTATTAGAATAATATCAAATTAGAAGTAAAGAAACGCTCAATAAGGGAGTAGGGATCGGGGATACCTAAAAAAATGAAAATTCACCTGATTCACTACTAGAAGGGTTCTTCTCGTGCTTATCTGGATACCAATGAGTTGTTGGATCTCTCCTGCTCTTCCTGCAAAAGAGGCGTAAAATCCTTTTCTAGCTTGCTTTCGTTTTTCAGATGCAATAAGCTAACTAATTTAATGACGTAAACAACAAACTAATCGAATTGAATTGGATGGTGATCCCGGCCTTGCCTGCGGGTAGGACATAGGCCGGGCCCATAGACCAGCCTGGCGTCCAGACGGCCCGGCGGACAGATCGACAGTCATGTTAGCAGATAGGACCCCGCGCCCGAAAGCCCCTCCAAAGGGAAGAAAGGGGGGGATAGGGTCCGTCAGATCGTCTAAGGGGGCATCCGGGCGGCCTTTTAGCCCGCCAATCCGGTAAGAGCCTAGGCGCTCGCACCAGTTCACCCCGGCCTGGAAAGAGGTCGGGTACCGCCGGTCACTCTCGAGGCAACCCCCGACTCAGGACATACTCTGCGCTACTTTTCCCTCCACCAGCCGGATGCGTGGCGGCCCACGTTCCCTGGTCCTTACCCGACTCAGTCCCCAGCATACAGATTGGCCAGTCAGCGCTCGGGGTACGGGCTGTCCTGCCCTCACGCCCCCTCACATCTTTTCAATCCAGAGTACGACCCTGTTAACGGGGTTCCTCACGCCTTGCCTACCTCTGACATCTCCCCGCGGCTAGCCCGCGCTTCCAGTACCCTCGTACTGTGCGTACTGCCGGAGCGCCCCGCGCCTTGCCTCCGTGCACCATGCGGGCTCACAGTCACCACCCCCCGGTCCTATCTGTGCGGACAGGGGTTGTCAGCCCCCCGGGTCATATAAGCTCGGCACTCCCCCTACCACAGGTACGCGCATGCGAGTTCTCGCATCCCTTGTCTCATTTCCATTTAGTTTCCGCTCATCTGTACTCGGGACTGACTTGACCGTCGGAGTGCCTGACCGGGGATTCCCTCGGCGGGTTTGCTGACGGTCTCTGTTTTGCAGGAGCGAGGCGAGGCGATGCGAGGCGAGGTCGACAACCGGCCACCTCTTCGGCTCGTGGCTCCCGGGAGGCTCGTCCGGCCCGTTGAGCTGCCACTCCATTTCGCGACAGGATCAAATTTGGCGCTAGAAGGAGGGACACCAGCAACCTGATCGGAAGTGGAAATGGGAGATCCCTACGGGTTTTGATGGTCAGCACTCCCTAATAATGCGGGCCTTTCTCTATCTGCTTGCAGAAAGGGCATTAGCGCATCGGAGGCCTTATTGCGGGTCCCTGCGGGGCAGCCCTTGATTTGTTATGTTCTCCGGCAAGATGGATAAGGGAAAGTATGTATGTTACGTCGTCCGTGCATCGGATGTCTGGTTTTCTGGATGTACCTCATATATCCTATGCATCTCTGTGGTCCGGCCTTCTGGATATGACTCACCCGGGCATCATGTATTCGGAAATCTGGACATATTTTATATATATACACTCGCCGCGTGTCTGAAAGCTGGGTCTTTTGGATATGTCTCATCTATGTAGCGCGCCCTTCCGAAACGTTTTCCTGGAAAAAACAGCCGTTGCTGCATTACCCTCGGCGAGGCTCTCAGGCGGCGCGTGGCGGCCCACGCTCCCTGGGATGCCCTCAACCGGGAAGCCTCGGCGAGGCTCTCAGGTGGCGCGTGGCGGCCCACGCTCCCTGGGATGCCCTCGATCGGGAAGAGATTGGGGTTTAGTTTACTTGGTTAATCTCGTTTATTAGCTGTAATCTCGTTTCTGAATTTAGTCACTGTCTTCTAATTTCAGATTTGGTTAATTTCGTTTTCTTAATTGTTTAGCTGTAATTTAGCTTCAATCTTCAAGTCGAGTAGTTAAGTAACTTGTGTAGTGATAGATTGCTTTAAATTTCAGTCCACTTTAGTTTTAATTCATGCGTGCCAATCTGTTCTGCGTGCCAAGATTAGTTTCTGATTTTCATAGCTTATTCCAATTCGATTCTGGCTTAGCTTAATTCCCTGTAATTTAAGCTCGCATTTAGTATGTTAATGCATTAGAGTTGAGCTTGATTTCCATTCAGTTCTGTTTCTTACTTTTAGCTCAGACCTTGTGTATCCATTCTTGTATCACCTTCAATGCCGTAATCTTCATTTCAGTCCCTGCACAATTTTTGTTTCTGCACATAATTTTGGTTTCTGAATCTTTGTTTCACTTGAATTAATTCCTGCAATCATTTGGGCGTTGAATTCTGCTCCCAATTTGTTTATATCACATTCAATGGCTCCACATCAGTAGCTTGTTCAATCTTGCATCCAAGAGGAATGTAAGCTGCTATTTCTGCACACCTGTCTTCAAATTCTGTTTGTGCCAACTTTCTGCTACGTACCTGGACTGATCAACCTGATCTCTTAGTATCAGTTTTGGTATATCAATGAATTGCTACTGAACTCGTGTCTCTGCATCTGGGATTTCTGCCTTCAATTGTTTCTGACATCTGCATTTGATTTGGTTGCCTTACATTCATTCGCTTGCCATCAGCTGAAGTTCTGACATGAATCAAATACATACTTAAGACTGCAGCTTGTCCACTTTAAACTTTGTGTTAGTTTCCTCTTGTGTATTCAGCTTATCAAGGTGAATTGCGTATCAATCTTTTTACTGCACTTTCAGCTATCATTTCTGCATTTTGGTTATAGATGCTGTTTGTGTATCAAGTACATTCTAGCACTGATTTGTACAAAGTTCAACACAATTGTTAGCAAACTATAGTATTTAATTTCAGCTCGTTTAGCATTCTGCTCGATTCAAGTTCCAATCGTCAGTTTATGCATGCCAGTTCACAGCTTCTGCAGTGGGTAGAGATTAAAAACTTTGCATTGAATGGTTACTACTTATTTATCATTAGAATGCTTTTGAATGGCAAATTCCGAAGTTGAACAAAAATTTTCTTTTCTTTTCTTTGCTTTACCATTTCTAATCTGAAACCAAACCCAATTTACATTCGAAATCCAAAATTCACAAACGACACCTAAATACAAGCACGAGTCAAATTATATCAACTAGCCCCGAGAAAAATACGACCTGTGGCCCCTATATTACATTTTCAGATTTTGATTGTAAAAAGGGTTTCCAGCTATTCATTTATAAATTCTAAATCTGATGGTCCCAACTTTCGTGACAACTTTTACATAGTATTTAGGGGTCGTCAATCACCCGACCGAGTGGCCTTCCTCTTGCTCTACGCAAGCCCTTGCCCTCGGATCGGCTCTCGGTCAGAGGCGTGACGATACATGCCAACCGAGAGATCACCCGACCGAGTGGCCTTCCTCCTTCTCTACGCAAGCCCTTCCCCTCGGATTGGCTCTCGGTCAGAGGCGTGACGATCTGTTGGGACCGGGTCCATGTTGACATGGATGCGGGTTCGTAATTTTAAAATTAATTACGTGCAGCGGAAGGTTTAACATAAATAATTTCTCAAATTATTTAACCACACATCTAAGCATGCAACCTTATCTTGTGTAGACATGATCATATATTCAAAATTTTGCAGAAATGTAAACTAATTTACTTATTACCTCGCGTAACTCGAAGGAAGGGACGAGATCCAACCGTAAGCGTCCCTCGGAAGCTCCGCCTCTATTCGCGTCCACGCCGAATTTTCTTCGGGATGACTTCGCAAAGCCACGAGTCTCGTGTCGACGAGAACTACTAGATCCTCCAAAGACACGACAAGAATACCAAGAAAGAAGTCAGAAGACTAACCACCAAGCGAAGAACGGAATCAAGATTCCGGAAAGAAGGAAGGAGTTGCACCCACTTCTTCTCCTTGCGGCAGCTGCTTGGTGGCCGGAGGTGGTTGGTCGCCGGAGCTTGGACGCCAGAGAAGGAGGCCGGTGGTGGCAGTAGCTCACAGCAGCAGAGACCCTTCTTTTGGCCGGCGGCACAAGAGAAGGGAGAGGGGCGAAGAGAAGGAGAGGGAGAGAGCTTATGCCTTGATCTCTTGGATTAATTTCCAAGCCTTGCCTTGGATCCTTTATATAGTGGCCTCTCAACCGCCAAGTCTCTTTTTTCTTATGGAATAAATTTTCATAAGAAATTTATCATATAAATTTTCTATGACTTATTCCATCATGCCAAGTTTTATCATATTTTAATTCATGATAAAAATCAACCAGGTCTCCTTTTTCTTATGGAATAAATTTTCATAAGAAATTTATCATATAAATTTTCTTATCATGGAAAATCAATCCATGATTGATTTTATAAAATAAAATAAACGAATCCATGGTTCATTTTCATTTCCATGAAAAATAAATTTCTTTAACATGGTAAATCAATCCATGATTGAATATTTTATAAAATAAATCAATCCATGGTTTATTTTAATTTTCATGAAAAATAAATTTCTTTATATAAATTTCTTTATCATGGTAAATCAATTCATGATTGATTTTATAAAATAAACCAATCCATGGTTCATTTTAATTTTCATGAAAAATAAACCAAACCTTGGTTTATTATATAAAAATTTATATCATCCATAATTTTATAAAACAAACCACACTTGGTTTATTTTATAAATTGAACCAAACAATTTGGTTCTCTCCCTTTGTTGTGGCCGACCAAGCAATGAGGGTGGAGACCCTCTTTGGCCGACCCATCCAAGCCACGCCCTAATGAATTAAACTTATTTAATTCATCTGTTAAGTCTTCAAAAGACTTAGCCATTTTACGCTTCCGATGCGTCTCTGAAAAATTCAGATTCGACTTATCGTTTGGCTTAACCAAACCTAATCTCTCTTGATTGGAAAATCTAATTTTTAACTCGTTTTAAATCCCTCGGATTACTCGTAGTGCGTGCGACTAAATAGGCTTTCGATTTATGTTGGCCGTCTATAATTAACCAATTATAGAACGATCATGAGTGGCACCTATTAGTACATCATGATCCCCAATTAATCGAAAGATCAACGGTTGACCTTAGAAACAATTCTGAAACCCTTTAGCAGCTATAATGAATCGTGCCTCATTCCCTTCACTATCTTATACCCACTTGGTTCAAGACATGGTCTATGTGTGTCAGTCCCCACTAGGTTGACTACGTCACACCTAGCCCAAGTAACGTTTTCTCGTCCTACGGATTCTAATTACTCTCATGTATCTAAGATATTCATACTCTGAACATGTCATGCTCTAGCCAAAGGCTTCGAGTAACAATCCGACGATAGGGCTTGGGTATACATCTCCTCGCAAGGAGTGGTGAATCCTTTGTAGGCTGTTCAAACATCTTCGGGCACTTCGGCTTATACCCAATCATCCTGGGTCCACACCTCCTTGGAGATGCTTGCTTAAGATGTCAAAGTATAAGTCTCCATGACCAAGATGACTTGAACACCGCAAGTCAAAGGAACATCGCACTTAAGCTGCAATAAGAACTTCATTGACATATCTATATGTAGATTACCATATGAAGTTTTACAACCAGTCACTCCAATGAACTAGTTCCCTTAACCAGCGTTTATGTTTGTCTCCAGACATTCAAATGTCACCAGCCAGTGAGAATCAGCTGATTAGAGAATAACCCATGCTAGTCTCAACAGAATTGATAGTGTCCGTATTTATCAATTCATCGACTAGGG
>JAGFNQ010000206.1:437745-490212 GCA_024364735.1 Boesenbergia rotunda
AAGCACTCCCTTTGATTCGTGGTGATCCCAAATGCGGAAGAACCCCGCCCGATGAAATCCCTACCTAATCCGAGGGAAAGGCGATGCTGGATGTAGGGAGGTCAACCCGACGGCGACGCAAGGACGCCACTCCGCCGCCGGCAAGAGTACAAGACGGGAGAAGAGAGTTGTGATCGCTCGAGGAGGGAGCCGCTTCGGCGTCGCGCGCAGGCAGAGGGAGAAGAGTCGGGCAAAGAGGGGGGCGGCGCGTCGGGTGTCTCCGCGGCTAGGGCACGCGAGAAGTAAAAGGGAGAGTCGGGGTGTGGCTGCGGCGAGTGTTTTTAAATACAAAGGGGTCTTTTTTTGCAGAAAAGCCCTCGCATTCCTCAATTTAACAATAGCCCTTAAGGTTAATGTTTTAACCATTTAACTCTTCCATTTATATAATCCATCTTAATAAAACTTCAAGGATAAGTTAATTACTCTCTCGTAATTTAATAGGTTATCCGAAACCCTTGTTAGATTTCATTTTTTTACAATAAAGCCCTTGGGCTCCTCCCATAGGGCCGAAAATCCTAGACTCTATCCAGTAAAATCTCGAAAAATTTTCTGGTCCAGATTTTCGAATTGCCGTATTTTACATTCTCCCCCACTAATAAAAATTTGGTCCCCAAATTTCGTTATTCCTTATACGGCACACACTAGCATCTAAATATGCCTGTACTCATCATGAGTAACCTCTTCATCTGATAACCTAAGGTTACACTGTTACGAAACAACTGGAGTTATCAATCCAGAGGTTTTCATCCGATAACCAAAACAACCGAACAACCAATCATTCATCACAACTGTCCAGGGCACTCAATCCTAAGATTACTCATGCCAAGTCTTACTCCGATCCTCGAACGTAAAACGTTCAAATTCATGAATATCACCCAAGTATCTCCAAATCAATAACATCCTCCAAACATTACAGGGCCATATATATTATATATATCCTTCAATAAACCGTCAGAAAATAACATATAATTTAAAGATTGTGCCAAACATGTCGTACCATATGTTACCATGAATAATCAACTTCCTAAATAATCAACCACCCAAAAGATCATTTATCCACTTAACGATCCATCAAAAAGCTACAAATCTGGTAGGTCTATTTTCCACTAATAGAATCCTCAAAATACAACATATCATAGAGATTTGTCAATCTCCATCCACCTCTCGATACCATAATGGATCGCATATTCCGATGTACCATCGAGATTATTCAACCACGAACACTTAATCTATGAGTCAAATACCTCATGAATCACGTACAATGAACGAGTCGACCAACCATCGGATCGTAACCCAATATTCTCCGAGTCCTTCACTCAAGGTTCAGAAACCTCTGAGATCTAACTCCATACATGGAGACATGCTGCCTCTCATGAGTATCTCAATATTCTCAGGAAGCAATTCCTTTATTTCCCAACGGGTCGTCCCCGATATCATCTAACCAAAGGTGGTCTAGTTTTGTATGTGATTTGCCTCCACGCAAATCATAAGTCCGTAGATACCTGCTTGGTTATTCAGACCAAGTAAAAACAGTAAGCCATAAGTGTCAAGCAACTAGCTCCACACTTTCCTTATTAGATCAAATCACCCATCAATATGTACCTTCTAGGTCAACTACCCAGTACAAGTGATCCATGGTCAAAGTCCCCAAGGAACAGATTGTATCAATCCTCTACTAATGATGATAACATATAGCTAATGCTACCCTTCTACATCCATGTAGGTCAGAAACCCTAGTCGTGCCGTCCAGGTCACCTAACCAGGCATATGCAACCCAAATGTCTGAAATTCCTTACACTAGGATAAGTCGATCCTATACCGATTGAGCCAACTACGGTAAGCAGCTCCAGTTCTCGCTCAGCTAATAATAGCTAGAACACATACTACATATAGTAAGGTCTGGAAAAATCAAATTCCTTAACCTCTAATAAGTTGTCAACATACTCGACCTTGGCTTTCCGACTCAACAATCGGTGCCACTAGAGAATTTTCATTCTCCACTCCAAGATCTCATCCGCAACATGTTACTATTCGCTCACATGAACGATCACGAATGAGATAGATTGACTATATATCAATCCAACTAAACCAAGGCTACATATATCCATCCATCAAGTATGTATATAAGATCCCACCAAGCTGGGATAGTCTAACCAAGTTACTAGATGGGTATAAGAATAATAACATGATTCCATGACATAAGAGAATTGCTAACCATACTTTAACATACAGGAATAACAACCTGATCCAATGACATGATAAAATTTCTAACCATACCTAAATATACAGGAATGGTATCATGATCCGATAACACGAGAAAATTTCTAAATCATACCTAGATATACAGGTATAGTAACATGATCGAATAACATGTGAGAATTTCTAAATCCTATCTAACCAGGATAATAGCTACAAGAGATGAGAAGAAATACCTGTCGCTTGAAGAGGTCCCATCGCACCAAGTCCCAAACAACCACATCGAGAAAAATACTCCGAACAAATCCGAAAAGACTCGTAAAACCATTAGACACCTTAATCCACAAGTCCCGAAGGTATCCGAAAACCTGAGCTCTGATACCAAAATAAATTGTCACGCCTCGAGACCCAGGAGCCGCCGTTCCAATATAAAATCGGACAGCACCTCCCCTGTCCGGCGGACAATTTACTCATACAAACACACACGCAGATAATAATAGACATCACCACGCAGTTTAATTGGCCTCAGGCCTTAAAATATATATATATACCCAACATAAAAACACCCGACAACTAAGTAAATCATACCTGACTGCGGACCGGTCCGACTTACGACGAAACAACAAATACAACAACCCCTTAGGGCTCACGACACATACGACATATACATATCGCTAAAAGAAATATAACACAATACACTACAAAGTACAAAACGAAACCAAGTCGTCGCGATGGGTAGGGACTGGCTGCTGGGCTCTCCTGGCGACTCCAAGTATCTCAACCTGAAATAAAAACATATGGCAACGGGTGTGAGTCCATAAACTCAGCGAATACCCAACAGATATGCATAGTATGTTATAATAACAATAAGCATCTACGTTGATACAGTCTCATATCAACAATATGGAAAAACTAGTACTGGAAATACTGAGGTAGATACATACCAGAATCCAGCTAACCTGAAAAGAGGATAATAAGCACCAAGGGAAATATCATTAGACATATAATCTCAAATAACAAGTCTCCAGAATATGCATGTCAAACAAGTGCAGAAATCAAGTGCAGCAAACAATGCACGATGCAAAATATGCACATGGTGCAATGCCATGGTCACCCCCTAACTCCAGTCAAGCCACCGAGACAGGCGATACTGTGTCGGCCGAGTGGGTAGAGCGGTGACACTGTCCGCACTCTGCCATCACTGCTCCTGAGTGACCGAGTGGACAGGATGCTGGTGGAGTAAACACTCCGCCCCATGTATATATGGGGGAGATATCTCTCTCATCTTCTCTGGTCTATGGGTAGAGAAGGGATCCCTGCTTGCTACCACGCTCCGAAATCACTACCCCTGAGCGGACGAGCGGAGCAATACAGAGCAAATGCACACACCAGCGGTATCCACTAACCCATGAGTGGCCGTGTGTGCATATCATGTACCGGAAGACGATTAGGCTCAACCACAAGGGAGTCGCTGATCGCCGGCATGCAACAGTGCAAGGATGGTGTATGATAGATACACATACATAATAACTCAGGGATAACTAACAAATATCCAGAACAGTCATAATAAATCAGGGATAACTAACAAGTATCCAGGACATGCATAATAACTCAGGGATAACTAACAAGTATCCAGGACATGCATAATAACTCAGGGATAACTAACAAGTATCCAGGGCAGTCATAATAACTCAGGGATAACTAACAAGTATCCAGGACAGTCATAATAACTCAGGGATAACTAACAAGTATCCAGGGCAAGCATAATAACTCCGGGATAACTAACAAGTATCCAGGACATGCATAATAACTCAGGGATAACTAACAAGTATCCAGGACAGTCATAATAACTCAGGGATAACTAACAAGTATCCAGGACATGCATAATAACTCAGGGATAACTAACAAGTATCCAGGACATGCATAATAACTCAGGGATAACTAACAAGTATCCAGGACAGTCATAATAACTCAGGGATAACTAACAAGTATCCAGGACATGCATAATAACTCAGGGATAACTAACAAGTATCCAGGACAGTCATAATAACTCAGGGATAACTAACAAGTATCCAGGACAGTCATAATAACTCAGGGATAACTAACAAGTATCCAGAACAGACATAATGACTCAGGAATAACTAACAAGTATCCAGGTCAGGCAATATAACTCAGGGATAACTAACAAGTATCCAGTTCAGACATAATAACTCAAGGATAACTAACAAGTATCTAGATCATGCATAATAAGTCAGGGATAGCTAACAAGTATCCAGTATAGACATGATAACTCAAAGATAACTAACAAGTATCCAGTATAGACATAATGACTCAGGAATAACTAACAAGTATCCAGGTCAGGCAATATAACTCAGGGATAACTAACAAGTATCCGGTTCAGACATAATAACTCAGGGATAACTAACAAGTATCCAGAACAGACATAATGACTCAGGAATAACTAACAAGTATCCAGATCAGGCAATATAACTCAGGGATAACTAACAAGTATCCAGTTCAGACATAATGACTCAGGAATAACTAACAAGTATCCAGTCAACAATAATCAGGATAACTAACAAGTATCCGTTCAGACATAATAACTCAGGATAACTAACAAGTATCCAGAACAGACATAATGACTCAGGAATAACTAACAAGTATCCAGTCAGCAATATAATCAGGATAATAACAAGTACAGTCAGACATAATGACTCAGGATAACTAACAAGTATCTAGATCATGCATAATAAGTCAGGGATAGCTAACAAGTATCCAGTATAGACATGATAACTCAAAGATAACTAACAAGTATCCAGTATAGACATAATGACTCAGGAATAACTAACAAGTATCCAGGTCAGGCAATATAACTCAGGGATAACTAACAAGTATCCAGTTCAGACATAATAACTCAGGGATAACTAACAAGTATCTAGATCATGCATAATAAGTCAGGGATAGCTAACAAGTATCCAGTATAGACATGATAACTCAAAGATAACTAACAAGTATCCAGGACAGGCATAATATCTCAGGATAGCGTATAAACTTACTGCTATCTATAACAGACAATGCATAGCAATATGACAATATCTAAAAGATAAGTCAAAGGGTACCCGCCTCAAAGTGGAGTCCGTATCAAATGAGAACCTCCCATCCAATAGTCAGCCATGAATCAGTGTCCTGTATCAAAGGACATAAGTTTAGCTATCAAACAATTACTAAGTAGCTAAACAAATCCCCAAACTTCATTAAGATTATCCCACTCCTCGTATTTCATTTAATTTCCTAATTAAATGATTAGTCCTTGCTAACTTTGGAGTTCGGTTTCGAATTTAGGTTCATCCAACCCCTATCAATAGACGATTCAATGGACCTCCCATGGCAACCCAAACCTTTGCCACCTCAAATCAAAGTCACACACATAGAGTTCCCACATCAGGAACATGCCACAATTAGAAAGATTATCCAGATTAATAGATATTGATTGCCACAAACAATATCCTCTCTACAACTCATGCATCGTAACCTGCAATAAAACCACCATACGGAAACTAACAACTCACCATCTCAACATAACAGATCTAATCGAATAGCATACTCCAACAACAGAATCTAATCCCAATTTCCCAAACTGATTACAACCAAACCACAGAGAATGGAACTCACTCAAGTTCACAACAAACAATCACGAAACCCATCTCCAATTCATCATATGTACATGGCAAAATCCATATGAGCCAGAACAACTCCGAACTCGATTAAAACAGGCAAAAATCCAAGATCGTAGAAGATCAAAAGTAATGAAACCTAAATAAATCAAATCCAACAATAAGTCTTGTCGCAGGGAGGAAAACAGGATCTACACCATTCTATTTCCAAAATCCAACATCACAGTTACACAGCTATCAGAAACCCAATCCTCACAACAATCCAAGCTCGAAATTAGGCCTGCCTTACCTGAGCCGACAACTGACCACCTCCTCCACCTTGATTCACTGAGATTCCAGCTAATCCTTCCTCCAACAATCCTAACAAGAGCCTGCGAGGGATAGAGAGAGATTAGGGCTAAGCACTCCCTTTGATTCGTGGTGATCCCAAATGCGGAAGAACCCCGCCCGATGAAATCCCTACCTAATCCGAGGGAAAGGCGATGCTGGATGTAGGGAGGTCAACCCCGACGGCGACGCAAGGACGCCACTCCGCCGCCGGCAAGAGTACAAGACGGGAGAAGGAGTTGTGATCGCTCGAGGAGGGAGCCGCTTCGGCGTCGCGCGCAGGCAGAGGGAGAAGAGTCGGGCAAAGAGGGGGGCGGCGCGTCGGGTGTCTCCGCGGCTAGGGCACGCGAGAAGTAAAAGGGAGAGTCGGGGTGTGGCTGCGGCCGAGTGTTTTTAAATACAAAGGGGTCTTTTTTGCAGAAAAGCCCCTCGCATTCCTCAATTTAACAATAAGCCCTTAAGGTTAATGTTTTAACCATTTAACTCTTCCATTTATATAATCCATCTTAATAAAACTTCAAGGATAAGTTAATTACTCTCTCGTAATTTAATAGGTTATCCGAAACCCTTGTTAGATTTTACATTTTTTTACAATAAAGCCCCTTGGGCTCCTCCCATAGGGCCGGAAATCCTAGACTCTATCCAGTAAAATCTCGAAAAATTTTCTGGTCCAGATTTTCGAATTGCCGTATTTTACATTCTCCCCCACTAATAAAAATTTGGTCCCCAAATTTCGTTATTCCTTATACGGCACACACTAGCATCTAAATATGCCTGTACTCATCATGAGTAACCTCTTCATCTGATAACCTAAGGTTACACTGTTACGAAACAACTGGAGTTATCAATCCAGAGGTTTTCATCCGATAACCAAAACAACCGAACAACCAATCATTCATCACAACTGTCCAGGGCACTCAATCCTAAGATTACTCATGCCAAGTCTTACTCCGATCCTCGAACGTAAAACGTTCAAATTCATGAATATCACCCAAGTATCTCCAAATCAATAACATCCTCCAAAACATTACAGGTCATATATATTATATATATCCTTCAATAAACCGTCAGAAAATAACATATAATTTAAAGATTGTGCCAACATGTCGTACCATATGTTACCATGAATAATCAACTTCCTAAATAATCAACCACCAAAAGATCATTTATCCACTTAACGATCCATCAAAAAGCTACAAATCTGGTAGGTCTATTTTCCACTAATAGAATCCTCAAAATACAACATATCATAGAGATTTGTCAATCTCCATCCACCTCTCGATACCATAACGGATCGCATATTCCGATGTACCATCGAGATTATTCAACCACGAACACTTAATCTATGAGTCAAAATACCTCATAGAATCACGTACAATGAACGAGTCGACCAACCATCGGATCGTAACCCAATATTCTCCGAGTCCTTCACTCAAGGTTCAGAAACCTCTGAGATCTAACTCCATACATGGAGACATGCTGCCTCTCATGAGTATCTCAATATTCTCAGGAAGCAATTCCTTTATTTCCCAACGGGTCGTCCCCGATATCATCTAACCAAAGGTGGTCTAGTTTTGTATGTGATTTGCCTCCACGCAAATCATAAGTCCGTAGATACCTGCTTGGTTATTCAGACCAAGTAAAAACAGTAAGCCATAAGTGTCAAGCAACTAGCTCCACACTTTCCTTATTAGATCAAATCACCCATCAATATGTACCTTCTAGGTCAACTACCCAGTACAAGTGATCCATGGTCAAAGTCCCCAAGGAACAGATTGTATCAATCCTCTACTAATGATGATAACATATAGCTAATGCTACCCTTCTACATCCATGTAGGTCAGAAACCCTAGTCGTGCCGTCCAGGTCACCTAACCAGGCATATGCAACCCAAATGTCTGAAATTCCTTACACTAGGATAAGTCGATCCTATACCGATTGAGCCAACTACGGTAAGCAGCTCCAGTTCTCGCTCAGCTAATAATAGCTAGAACACATACTACATATAGTAAGGTCTGGAAAAATCAAATTCCTTAACCTCTAATAAGTTGTCAACATACTCGACCTTGGCTTTCCGACTCAACAATCGGTGCCACTAGAGAATTTTCATTCTCCACTCCAAGATCTCATCCGCAACATGTTACTATTCGCTCACATGAACGATCACGAATGAGATAGATTGACTATATGTCAATCCAACTAAACCAAGTCTACATATATCCATCCATCAAGTATGTATATAAGATCCCACCAAGCTGGGATAGTCTAACCAAGTTACTAGATGGGTATAAGAATAATAACATGATTCCATGACATAAGAGAATTGCTAACCATACTTTAACATACAGGAATAACAACCTGATCCAATGACATGATAAAATTTCTAACCATACCTAAATATACAGGAATGGTAGTATGATCCGATAACACGAGAAAATTTCTAAATCATACCTAGATATACAGGTATAGTAACATGATCGAATAACATGTGAGAATTTCTAAATCCTACCTAACCAGGATAATAGCTACAAGAGATGAGAAGAAATACCTGTCGCCTGAAGAGGTCCCATCGCACCAAGTCCCAAACTACCACATCGAGAAAAATACTCCGAACAAATCCGAAAAGACTCGTAAAATCATTAGACACCTTAATCCACAAGTCCCGAAGGTATCCGAAGACCTGAGCTCTGATACCAAAATAAATTGTCACGCCCCGAGACCCAGGAGCCGCCGTTCCAATATAAAATCGGACAGCACCTCCCCTGTCCGGCGGACAATTTACTCATACAAACACACACGCAGATAATAATAGACATCACCACGCAGTTTAATTGGCCTCAGGCCTTAAAATATATATATATACCCAACATAAAAACACCCGACAACTAAGTAAATCATACCTGACTGCGGATCGGTCCGACTTACGACGAAACAACAAATATAACAACCACTTAGGGCTCACGACACATACGACATATACATATCGCTAAAAGAAATATAACACAATACACTACAAAGTACAAAACGAAACCAAGTCGTCGCAATGGGTAGGGACTGGCTGCTGGGCTCTCCCGGCGACTCCAAGTATCTCAACCTGAAATAAAAACATATGGCAACGGGTGTGAGTCCATAAACTCAGCGAATACCCAACAGATATGCATAGTATGTTATAATAACAATAAGCATCTACGTTGATACAGTCTCATATCAACAATATGGAAAAACTAGTACTGGAAATACTGAGGTAGATACATACCAGAATCCAGCTAACCTGAAAAGAGGATAATAAGCACCAAGGGAAATATCATTAGACATATAATCTCAAATAACAAGTCTCCAGAATATGCATGTCAAACAAGTGCAGAAATCAAGTGCAGCAAACAATGCACGATGCAAAATATGCACATGGTGCAATGCCATGGTCACCCCCTAACTCCAGTCAAGCCACCGAGACAGGCGATACTGTGTCGGCCGAGTGGGTAGAGCGGTGACACTGTCCGCACTCTGCCATCACTGCTCCTGAGTGACCGAGTGGACAGGATGCTGGTGGAGTAAACACTCCGCCCCATGTATATATGGGGGAGATATCTCTCTCATCTTCTCTGGTCTATGGGTAGAGAAGGGATCCCTGCTTGCTACCACGCTCCGAAATCACTACCCCTGAGCGGACGAGCGGAGCAATACAGAGCAAATGCACACACCAGCGGTATCCACTAACCCATGAGTGGCCGTGTGTGCATATCATGTACCGGAAGACGATTAGGCTCAACCACAAGGGAGTCGCTGATCGCCGGCATGCAACAGTGCAAGGATGGTGTATGATAGATACACATACATAATAACTCAGGGATAACTAACAAGTATCCAGAACAGTCATAATAAATCAGGGATAACTAACAAGTATCCAGGACATGCATAATAACTCAGGGATAACTAACAAGTATCCAGGACATGCATAATAACTCAGGGATAACTAACAAGTATCCAGGGCAGTCATAATAACTCAGGGATAACTAACAAGTATCCATGACAGTCATAATAACTCAGGGATAACTAACACGTATCCAGGGCAAGCATAATAACTCCGGGATAACTAACAAGTATCCAGGACATGCATAATAACTCAGGGATAACTAACAAGTATCCAGGACAGTCATAATAACTCAGGGATAACTAACAAGTATCCAGGACATGCATAATAACTCAGGGATAACTAACAAGTATCCAGGACATGCATAATAACTCAGGGATAACTAACAAGTATCCAGGACAGTCATAATAACTCAGGGATAACTAACAAGTATCCAGGACATGCATAATAACTCAGGGATAACTAACAAGTATCCAGGACAGTCATAATGACTCAGGAATAACTAACAAGTATCCAGGACAGTCATAATAACTCAGGGATAACTAACAAGTATCCAGAACAGACATAATGACTCAGGAATAACTAACAAGTATCCAGGTCAGGCAATATAACTCAGGGATAACTAACAAGTATCCAGTTCAGACATAATAACTCAGGGATAACTAACAAGTATCTAGATCATGCATAATAAGTCAGGGATAGCTAACAAGTATCTAGATCATGCATAATAAGTCAGGGATAGCTAACAAGTATCCAGTATAGACATGATAACTCAAAGATAACTAACAAGTATCCGGTATAGACATAATGACTCAGGAATAACTAACAAGTATCCAGGTCAGGCAATATAACTCAGGGATAACTAACAAGTATCCGGTTCAGACATAATAACTCAGGGATAACTAACAAGTATCCAGAACAGACATAATGACTCAGGAATAACTAACAAGTATCCAGATCAGGCAATATAACTCAGGGATAACTAACAAGTATCCAGTTCAGACATAATGACTCGGGAATAACTAACAAGTATCCAGGTCAGACAATATAACTCAGGGATAACTAACAAGTATCCGGTTCAGACATAATAACTCAGGGATAACTAACAAGTATCCAGAACAGACATAATGACTCAGGAATAACTAACAAGTATCCAGGTCAGGCAATATAACTCAGGGATAACTAACAAGTATCCAGTTCAGACATAATAACTCAGGGATAACTAACAAGTATCTAGATCATGCATAATAAGTCAGGGATAGCTATCAAGTATCCAGTATAGACATGATAACTCAAAGATAACTAACAAGTATCCAGTATAGACATAATGACTCAGGAATAACTAACAAGTATCCAGGTCAGGCAATATAACTCAGGGATAACTAACAAGTATCCAGTTCAGACATAATAACTCAGGGATAACTAACAAATATCTAGATCATGCATAATAAGTCAGGGATAGCTAACAAGTATCCAGTATAGACATGATAACTCAAAGATAACTAACAAGTATCCAGGACAGGCATAATATCTCAGGATAGCGTATAAACTTATTGCTATCTATAACAGACAATGCATAGCAATATGACAATATCTAAAAGATAAGTCAAAGGGTACCCGCCTCAAAGTGGAGTCCGTATCAAATGAGAACCTCCCATCCAATAGTCAGCCATGAATCAGTGTCCTGTATCAAAGGACATAAGTTTAGCTATCAAACAATTACTAAGTAGCTAAACAAATCCCCAAACTTCATTAAGATTATCCCACTCCTCGTATTTCATTTAATTTCCTAATTAAATGATTAGTCCTTGCTAACTTTGGAGTTCGGTTTCGAATTTAGGTTCATCCAACCCCTATCAATAGACGATTCAATGGACCTCCCATGGCAACCCAAACCTTTGCCACCTCAAATCAAAGTCACACACATAGAGTTCCCACATCAGGAACATGCCACAATTAGAAAGATTATCCAGATTAATAGATATTGATTGCCACAAACAATATCCTCTCTACAACTCATGCATCGTAACCTGCAATAAAACCACCATACGGAAACTAACAACTCACCATCTCAACATAACAGATCTAATCGAATAGCATACTCCAACAACAGAATCTAATCCCAATTTCCCAAACTGATTACAACCAAACCACAG
Source organism: Boesenbergia rotunda (assembly GCA_024364735.1). Classification (NCBI taxonomy): domain Eukaryota; kingdom Viridiplantae; phylum Streptophyta; class Magnoliopsida; order Zingiberales; family Zingiberaceae; genus Boesenbergia; species Boesenbergia rotunda. The sequence continues at coordinate 450,009 of JAGFNQ010000206.1, forward strand.
AGAATGGAACTCACTCAAGTTCACAACAAACAATCACGAAACCCATCTCCAATTCATCATATGTACATGGCAAAATCCATATGAGCCAGAACAACTCCGAACTCGATTAAAACAGGCAAAAATCCAAGATCGTAGAAGATCAAAAGTAATGAAACCTAAATAAATCAAATCCAACAATAAGTCTTGTCGCAGGGAGGAAAACAGGATCTACATCATTCCATTTCCAAAATCCAACATCACAGTTACACAGCTATCAGAAACCCAATCCTCACAACAATCCAAGCTCGAAATTAGGCCTGCCTTACCTGAGCCGACAACTGACCACCTCCTCCACCTTGATTCACTGAGATTCCAGCTAATCCTTCCTCCAACAATCCTAACAAGAGCCTGCGAGGGATAGAGAGAGATTAGGGCTAAGCACTCCCTTTGATTCGTGGTGATCCCAAATGCGGAAGAACCCCGCCCGATGAAATTGATAAGTACCATTTTTGTGATTATTTTAGATGTTAAAATCCATGTTTGACTCATATTTTTATTGATTAATTGTGAAATTGCCCTAGGTTTTAGAACTTACCTTTATTTTGGACTTAATTGCAAATTTACATTAAATTGGATTAATTGGCCACTAAATTTTGGATTTATTTTTGTAGGCACCAAAGGTTCAAGGACTTAGGGCATATTGGGTCAAACCTGAGTCGGATGTGAACCGGATCGAATTATCAAGCCTATGATCAAACCGGGCCGTCCGATTCAAGAGCGGTTAGATCTGAGCCATCCGGGACGATCTGAAGCAATCCGAGCTAGGGTTAGGGTTGATCAAGCTCTATGATCAAGATCTGAAGGTTTCATCCCAATCAGAGCTAGATCAACCGTTGGATCAAGCAAGGAGGGCTCTAGAGCGTCCAATCACAGATAGAGTTGATCTGGACCATCCGTTGCACATCTGGAGGATCCGAGCTACCACAAGGCAGATCCTGACCCCAGATCATCATCATAAAAGTTTGGCTCCAATCAGACCAAGATCTACCGTTGGATCTCCTCCGATTAATCTGAGCCGTCCATTTGTTTCTATTTAATCAAAAAATCAGCGCAGCTCATCCTCGTCGCGTCTCAGCCGCTACAGTAGGTTTTCTTCATCTTCTTCGTTTTCTAGCAGTTTTCTTCAATTCAAGGGGCGCGACCACTCAATCTCGACCTTGGATCATCTTCTGGATCATTGGAGCTAGCTTTGGTGGAGAATTCAGCTCAAATTTGCACCGGAAGAGGGCTGTTTGAGGGTTTCGGCAGCTCAGCAATCTAATCACTTGTACTTCTTCCGCAAGCCATTTCCGACCATCTGAGCCGGCTGTAGGGGTTCTCAGGTGAACTCAGATGGTCCACGAATCATCATAGCAACCACCATCAACTGAGGCCAAGGAAATTGGATTGAAATTCCAGCTGCGTGCGTTTTGAGCAGAGTGATCGATTGAAGTTGTTTTCCAATGATTTGCTGTGCCTAGGGGTTCGAAGCCAGCTCTTGATTGACGACCAAGAAGTACTTGAGCTTAGGGAGAGATTGAGTTTAGATTTCCTTGGTTAATTTCGTTTATTAGCTGTGAATTCCCATTTCTGCATGTTCTGTTCTGTTTCTGTATTGGTTTCAGATTCGTTACTTTGTTTAATGCAATTGTTTTGCTTAATTTAGGTTTGGTTTCTACTAGTTTAATATCTAGGGAATGTTTGTAGTGGATAATTGCTTTTAATTATAGTTTAGTTGTTGCTTAATCCTTCCGTATCAGTTTTATCTCTGTTTTCAGCTTGCGTTTCAATTCAGCTGTAGCTGTGTATCAATTTGGTTTCTGCAGTTATTTCAAGTTCAGTTTGTTTATGTATTTCATCCCTGAAAATTGGATATCATGTGTAGTATGCTAAGGCAAAAGGTTTGAATTTACTTAGCATGTGAATCATTTCTGAATTGAGCCTTACTTCTGAAATTTTGTTCAGTTTCCTGCATTAATGTTTCAGCTGTGTACCAGTCCTTATCTTGCGTATCAAATCCCTTTTCTGCAAAGTTATTTGCTTCTGAAGTTGAACCTTCATTGTTTACTTCACATCCACTTGTCTCACAGCAGTAGCTAGATTATCCTTGCATCCAACTGCAGCCGAATTTCCCCACTGAACTTCTGAAAATTCTGCAGTTGATTGCTGCAACTTTGCAGTTTCTGAAATTTTTCAATGTTACTGCAGTTTACTGCAGTTTATGAAGTTGTGGTTGTGTCATGTTAGCTGAAATTCTTTCCAAGCATTGGTTTGTGTATGTGAACTCAGCTGCATTTGTTGCTTGTGCATCCAAAACATTTCTGAAATTCGAAATTTGTTCATCCCATTCTGCAACCTAGCTGTGCCAAATCTGCTGATCAATTCCATTTCTGCCATCCACCTTTCATTTCTGAAATCTTCAGCATTTTATTTCTGAAATGGTCAACTGCTGCGTGCCAACTTGAACTGCTGCAAATCAGTTTTGTATCAAGAGAACCTAATTCGTTTGGGCTGTTTTGATTGGAAATTCCTGAAGCTAATATTTGCTTGCATCAGTATCAATTGGAATTGATTGATTTTATATCAGATTTGTCTTCTAAATTAAGCTGAGTGCAATTGAGCTTCCATTTGTTTGAGTTCACTGGTTAAATTACTTGGGTTAAGTTCATGGTTAAGTTTTTATCCTTTTCATTGTGATTTCATTCTCAATTGCAATCCAAACCCAGATTTACATTCGAAACCCAAATTCATAAACGACACCTAAATACGAGCGCGAATCGAACAACGTCAACTAGCCCCGAGAAAAATACGACCTGTGGCCCCTATATTACATTTCCATATTTTTGATTGTAAAAGGGTTTCCAGTTATTCATTCATATTTAAATTTGATGAGCCCATACATTTCGTGACAAATTAGCTAGTATATTTGGGCCCGTCAAATTTTTGGCGCCGTTGCCGGGGAAGCAACTAGTTGATTTGTTTGATTTTTGCTTGTATGATTCTTTAGACATATCATTGGGTTCTATTTTTTGTTGCTTATTCTTTTGTATACGGGTACTGCTATTTTTTCTTGTTTGTTTTGTAACAGGGCTGCAAGATTAAAATGTGGTCATCAGAGTTTCAGCCTTTCAACCAATTTCAACAACCTTGCAACCAAACTTTTCAGCAACCATTTCAATTTTTTCAGCCACCATTACAACAATACGAGCAACCACAGCAAGATTTCCAACAATTTCAGCCAAATTCCAGCAATTTCCAGAATTTACAGAATTTTCAGAATGGGCAGCCAATTTTCCAGAATTTTCAGCCCAGTTTTCAGCAATTTCAGCCCAATTTTCAGCAACCATTTCAGCATTTTGAACCACAAATTCAGCATGGGCAGCCACCATTTCAGAATTTCCAACAACAAAACCAGAATTTCCAGCCCACTCAAATTCAGTGTTCACCACCACAATTTCAACCTCAGATTCAAGATTTCCAGGGCTACCATTCACAGCAAGTTCAACCATCCTTTCAACCACAATTTCAACATTTTCAGCAAGATTTCCAGTTTCAAGGACAGAATTTTCAGCAAGACACTCAGAATTTTCAGCCCCTCCCATTTCAGCAGTTTAATCAAGAAGGCATTGATGATCCTGACTGGGATGAGGCTCAACAACAGAGGGTTGAGGATATGTTTCAACAGATGATGCAGCAACAACAATTACAGCAGCAAAGTTTCCAACAAGTCCTACAACAACAAGAGCAAATTTTACAACAACAACGGCAAGGCATCGAACAACGCCTTGCACAATTAGTTGATCAATGGAATCAAATACAAGCTCAAAGATTAGAACAATCAGATGATTCTATAGGTGTAGGGGATTGCACAGAGCCCCAGGAACCACCTATATTGATTGATGCATCAGAAAATTCAGAGGATAGGATTGAGAGTGTAGGGGATTGCACAGAGCCCCAAGAATCACCCATTCCTATTTCACAGGACCATTCTCATCTTTTATTTTTTGATTATAGTATTATTGAAGGTCCTAATTTTTCTAATTTGGTTGATACAGGAATGGTTGAGGAAGATGACTCCATAGGTGTAGGGGATTGCACTAAGCCCCAAGGACCACCACAATTACCAGAAAGTGTAGGGACTTGCATGGTGGAAGCAAGAACCCAAGGATCACCTGTTGTAGTTAACTGTCCACCAGAACTTGAACCTGAAGAGGAGCTCGAACATGACCAGGAGGAGAACACGGATACATCTACTTTTGTAGAATTTCCAGGTACTTCTCAGCACGATCAGGTAAATTCTCCTCCTAATTTTTCTGAAATTTGTAATGAGGTACCTCAAACTGATCTTATTGTTTGTGATATACTTAGGGATACATCTCTTGTAGAAAATAATTGTGAAAAATCCCTAGAGGTACCTAGTGTAGAAATTGTTGAAAATGAAGCATGTGGTGTTACATTAGATGCAAATGCTGAGTGTGAAAATTTTTTAGGGGTGCCTAGATTTGATGTTGATTTTTGTGATGAATCTCTTGACATATCTTATTCTGGAAATAATTTTGAAAAATTCATTGAGGCACCACAAATTGATTTTATTGGCTGTGATACATTATTTGATACATCCTTGGTAGAAAATAATTGTGAAAAATTTATTGAGACACCAAGAATTGATTTCATTGAACATGATGCAGATTTGGATTCATTTCATGCAGATACTTATATCATTTTATTTCTTTCTGACCCTGCACGCTTGAGAAAGGTATTACACTGTTTTGCAGGGTCCAGAAGACTCCAGGAGTGGGTGCTCCAACTGAACAGACTTCAGCCTCCTGGAAGGACTTCTGAAGGGCATAAAGAAGGAGGAGATGATTTTGCTTTAACTCGAAGAACTCCATTCCTTCAGTGGATTTTAAATCTGAATCGCCTTAGGCCACCAGAGCTAATTTTTGAAAAGTTCAAGTGTGGGGGAGTCAGACATCTCTCAGACACCCAGACACCTCCACTACCATGGTGGAGGCTACTTTTGGATCGACTCCGTCCACCAGAATAAAGGGGAGTTGGATTTTTCTTGTATTTTCTTTAATTTCATTTTTCATTTTCATGCTTCCTAGAATTAGAATTTTCCTTTGATCTGAGTCATTGTAATTACCATGTCTTTGCTTTTAGCACTTTTGCATGAGTAGAAATAAAAGTATCCCTTTAGGTATTCTCCATAGCATTTTAGAATCTCTTAGAAAATAACTTAAATTTGATTGTCAAAACTTAGGATTTGAGCTCATGGATGAAATCTTGGATGCTTGAGTATGATTATGCTTTAGATTCTTGATTGAAGAATTGAGATGGATTAATTTTTACCTAGTGAGATTAGCCTTATTTTGTGATACACACATGTCATTGTACTCTAGAACTTGCTTAGGTTCTTTCAAAATCATATTTCAATGGTTGGATCACATCTATAGGGACAAATCATTTTATTCACCTTTCCACATCAATTTGCTTATTCTATTCCATTTGTCTTCCTTATTCCTAATTCTAACCCCAATTTTTCTATGGATTTGTTTGCTTGGGATATTTCCTTTAATGCTATTTTGCCCGAGACGGGCAAAGTTTTAAGTGTGGGGGAGTGATTAGTGATTTGGAAGCAATTTCATTTCGAAAAAAAAAAAATTTTTTTTGCAATGGAAGGATGGAAACAAATCACATTTTGAGTGAATTGGAATGCCAAGAATGCGCAAGAGAGATGGAAGCAATTGGAGATCTTGTTTCCTTATCATATTTTGAAGATCCAAGTGGCATGGTGTGACAATGAAAATTTTTCTGCAAGAAGAAACAAAGGCACGCAAAAGCAAAAAGAAAGAAAAAGTTGTGCCAAGGTGAAGAAAGAAGACAATTCGGCTAGCTTGGATCGAGATTGGCTTGGATCAAAAACTGAAAAGCTGGTATTTTGGGAAGCCAAGATCAGTAAAATCTTGTAGAGAGTGAACTGAGCTGGAATTAATCTGCTTCATGGCAGAAAAACTTGTGCCAAACAGAGAAAGAGGAAAATGCAGTGAAGTTGGAACATTGCTAGAATTCAGCTGTGCAGGAATTGGAATTAAATGCAAGGTTTGCTAACAATTGAAGAAATCTGAGTTGTATTTGTTGCTGCCGAGTAGCTGTTGAAATCAGAGAAGGAAAATACAGAAAAAAATCTGGAACAAATGCAGCAAAGAAGAAGCAAAACAGAAAATGCAGTGAAGGAATTTTCGAAATGCAGGGAAGTAAGCAAAAACTCTGAGCTGATCAAGAAAAAGAAGACGAAAACAATGATCTGCAGCTAAAAATCTGAATGGCATTGCAAATCTGAATCTGCCGAGTGCTGAATTTTAGGGCTGAACACAAAGGAAAAAATCAGCACAAGCAGTTTTGTGCAGTTGTGTCAACTTGAATCTGAATGAAATTTTCTTGACTGTAAGTTCAGAAACTCTTTGAGAAAAGCTGGAATGCAGTTGTGTAGATCTGAATTAGTGCAAAGTTTGATAGCAATTGAAGAAAACAGCTTTGATACAAAGTTCCTGATAAGATTGAAGCCGAATCCAACTTGATGCTGAAAATTCTGAGCAAATTGAATGGCTGTGGAGCAATGTCCTGTTCGGAATTGTTATGGACTGCAACCTTGCTAAATCCGTAATTCTGAGTTGTAGCTGCACAGATCAGTAACTACTGAATGATACAAACCAAATTCAAATGAAGCTGAGGAAAAGCTAGATGCTGAAGTAGGGAAATGCAGGAGATGTTTGACACAATTGCAGCTGTATATTGGCTGTAATTTCAGAAAATTGTAGCTGTAGAGTGCTAGAATCTGAATAGCAGCTGAAACAAGCTAAATTCCAGCTGAAAACAAGTTGAATTGGAGCTACATTGAGGCTGATTAGAAGCTGAACTCAGCTGGAAAAAAACAGTTTTTCTTTTGTGCAGATTGGTGCCAAGTTGAAGCTGAAATTGGATTTTCCAAAGCTTTGAATCACGAAATGAAGGGGATGAATGTATTATAGATTGAAGCACATCACAGCCTATCAGAACAAGAAAGGAATTGGGATGCTAGGAGTTTCGAAACAAGGAAGAAAATGGGAAGAAGTTGGTTAAAATTCAACTTGATTGAGCAGAATTTTTCGAGAGAAAGCAGTTTAAATGCTCCACTAATCCTAAATACCAATTGAATTGAAGGAATCAGAGTTTTGCAAGATCTAAATATGCTCCATTAGAAGAATTAAGAGCAAAGAAAAAAAAAAGAAAAACAGTTTGAAGAGGAAAAGAGAAGAGAGAAACAAGATGGAACTTTGGCACCATGAAATCAAGTGAAGTTTCTAGCATCCAAATCAAATTCTTTGCTCCATTACATTCTGAATTCACTAGAGAGAAAGAAAGAAAGAAAAAAATCTGAGAAAAGAGTGAAAGAAGCAAGGTTGGCACAAAAATTGAAACTTGGCACATTGAGATCAAATGGAGTTATTTTTCATCCAAACCAAAGGAATTACTCAAGATTTACTTCACCACACTTTTGGATATCACTAGAGGACTGATAAGAGGGGCAAAGCACATTGGAAACATTTTTAAACAACAAAGTCCTCCATTCCATCAAAATTTTCCATTCTCTTGGTTTTTATTCCATTTCTCACCATTTTCTATGTTTTTCTTTGTTTTTATAGATGTTGATCCTTATCATGATAAATGGTAGAGAGTAGATAATAAGCAAGCCTATGGTAGTGCAAGAAGCATGTGTGTTTGAGTGAGCTCCACTTCCATCATCAACTTAGAATTTAAGGAGAGAGCCACCACTATTTTCCTTGAAAGGCTAGAGATTTAAATTCATCTCAATGACTCATGATAGATGAAAAGGCCAAGTTGTTGATTTAAGGACAAGATAGTAATCCATAGAGCTTAGATTTATGAGAATTGGCAACCCTAGGTAATTTCTTTTCATTTGTTTCTAATTATGCTTAAGAGAGCCTAAGGGATACTTATTTAGTTGTTTCGCGAGACGCTCAAGGTTAAGTGTGGGGGAGTTGATAAGTACCATTTTTGTGATTATTTTAGATGTTAAAATCCATGTTTGACTCATATTTTTATTGATTAATTGTGAAATTGCCCTAGGTTTTAGAACTTACCTTTATTTTGGACTTAATTGCAAATTTACATTAAATTGGATTAATTGGCCACTAAATTTTGGATTTATTTTTGTAGGCACCAAAGGTTCAAGGACTTAGGGCATATTGGGTCAAACCTGAGTCGGATGTGAACCGGATCGAATTATCAAGCCTATGATCAAACCGGGCCGTCCGATTCAAGAGCGGTTAGATCTGAGCCATCCGGGACGATCTGAAGCAATCCGAGCTAGGGTTAGGGTTGATCAAGCTCTATGATCAAGATCTGAAGGTTTCATCCCAATCAGAGCTAGATCAACCGTTGGATCAAGCAAGGAGGGCTCTAGAGCGTCCAATCACAGATAGAGTTGATCTGGACCATCCGTTGCACATCTGGAGGATCCGAGCTACCACAAGGCAGATCCTGACCCCAGATCATCATCATAAAAGTTTGGCTCCAATCAGACCAAGATCTACCGTTGGATCTCCTCCGATTAATCTGAGCCGTCCATTTGTTTCTATTTAATCAAAAAATCAGCGCAGCTCATCCTCGTCGCGTCTCAGCCGCTACAGTAGGTTTTCTTCATCTTCTTCGTTTTCTAGCAGTTTTCTTCAATTCAAGGGGCGCGACCACTCAATCTCGACCTTGGATCATCTTCTGGATCATTGGAGCTAGCTTTGGTGGAGAATTCAGCTCAAATTTGCACCGGAAGAGGGCTGTTTGAGGGTTTCGGCAGCTCAGCAATCTAATCACTTGTACTTCTTCCGCAAGCCATTTCCGACCATCTGAGCCGGCTGTAGGGGTTCTCAGGTGAACTCAGATGGTCCACGAATCATCATAGCAACCACCATCAACTGAGGCCAAGGAAATTGGATTGAAATTCCAGCTGCGTGCGTTTTGAGCAGAGTGATCGATTGAAGTTGTTTTCCAATGATTTGCTGTGCCTAGGGGTTCGAAGCCAGCTCTTGATTGACGACCAAGAAGTACTTGAGCTTAGGGAGAGATTGAGTTTAGATTTCCTTGGTTAATTTCGTTTATTAGCTGTGAATTCCCATTTCTGCATGTTCTGTTCTGTTTCTGTATTGGTTTCAGATTCGTTACTTTGTTTAATGCAATTGTTTTGCTTAATTTAGGTTTGGTTTCTACTAGTTTAATATCTAGGGAATGTTTGTAGTGGATAATTGCTTTTAATTATAGTTTAGTTGTTGCTTAATCCTTCCGTATCAGTTTTATCTCTGTTTTCAGCTTGCGTTTCAATTCAGCTGTAGCTGTGTATCAATTTGGTTTCTGCAGTTATTTCAAGTTCAGTTTGTTTATGTATTTCATCCCTGAAAATTGGATATCATGTGTAGTATGCTAAGGCAAAAGGTTTGAATTTACTTAGCATGTGAATCATTTCTGAATTGAGCCTTACTTCTGAAATTTTGTTCAGTTTCCTGCATTAATGTTTCAGCTGTGTACCAGTCCTTATCTTGCGTATCAAATCCCTTTTCTGCAAAGTTATTTGCTTCTGAAGTTGAACCTTCATTGTTTACTTCACATCCACTTGTCTCACAGCAGTAGCTAGATTATCCTTGCATCCAACTGCAGCCGAATTTCCCCACTGAACTTCTGAAAATTCTGCAGTTGATTGCTGCAACTTTGCAGTTTCTGAAATTTTTCAATGTTACTGCAGTTTACTGCAGTTTATGAAGTTGTGGTTGTGTCATGTTAGCTGAAATTCTTTCCAAGCATTGGTTTGTGTATGTGAACTCAGCTGCATTTGTTGCTTGTGCATCCAAAACATTTCTGAAATTCGAAATCTGTTCATCCCATTCTGCAACCTAGCTGTGCCAAATCTGCTGATCAATTCCATTTCTGCCATCCACCTTTCATTTCTGAAATCTTCAGCATTTTATTTCTGAAATGGTCAACTGCTGCGTGCCAACTTGAACTGCTGCAAATCAGTTTTGTATCAAGAGAACCTAATTCGTTTGGGCTGTTTTGATTGGAAATTCCTGAAGCTAATATTTGCTTGCATCAGTATCAATTGGAATTGATTGATTTTATATCAGATTTGTCTTCTAAATTAAGCTGAGTGCAATTGAGCTTCCATTTGTTTGAGTTCACTGGTTAAATTACTTGGGTTAAGTTCATGGTTAAGTTTTTATCCTTTTCATTGTGATTTCATTCTCAATTGCAATCCAAACCCAGATTTACATTCGAAACCCAAATTCATAAACGACACCTAAATACGAGCGCGAATCGAACAACGTCAACTAGCCCCGAGAAAAATACGACCTGTGGCCCCTATATTACATTTCCATATTTTTGATTGTAAAAGGGTTTCCAGTTATTCATTCATATTTAAATTTGATGAGCCCATACATTTCGTGACAAATTAGCTAGTATATTTGGGCCCGTCAGAAATCCCTACCTAATCCGAGGGAAAGGCGATGCTGGATGTAGGGAGGTCAACCCCGACGGCGACGCAAGGACGCCACTCCGCCGCCGGCAAGAGTACAAGACGGGAGAAGGAGTTGTGATCGCTCGAGGAGGGAGCCGCTTCGGCGTCGCGCGCAGGCAGAGGGAGAAGAGTCGGGCAAAGAGGGGGGCGGCGCGTCGGGTGTCTCCGCGGCTAGGGCACGCGAGAAGTAAAAGGGAGAGTCGGGGTGTGGCTGCGGCCGAGTGTTTTTAAATACAAAGGGGTCTTTTTTGCAGAAAAGCCCCTCGCATTCCTCAATTTAACAATAAGCCCTTAAGGTTAATGTTTTAACCATTTAACTCTTCCATTTATATAATCCATCTTAATAAAACTTCAAGGATAAGTTAATTACTCTCTCGTAATTTAATAGGTTATCCGAAACCCTTGTTAGATTTTACATTTTTTTACAATAAAGCCCCTTGGGCTCCTCCCATAGGGCCGGAAATCCTAGACTCTATCCAGTAAAATCTCGAAAAATTTTCTGGTCCAGATTTTCGAATTGCCGTATTTTACATGCTAGCATCGCCAACTGGCTTGTTTCTCTTCCAGACTAAGTCACCGACCTGGAAGGGGCGTGGTAGTACCATCCGGTTGTATCTTTGTTGCATCCTTACGGTCATTTAGACAGTTGTTCCGTCTCGGATTTCCTCGACCAAGTCCAAATCTAACCACCTCCTTTCTTCGTTATCCTCTCCATAGAGTCCTTCGGTCAGATTCGCATTCCCACCTCCACCGGAACCACAACCTCGCTTCTGTACACCAGCTGGAAAGGCATGTAACCTGAGCCTTCCGCGGGCGTAGTCCGCTGAGCCCAAAGGACGCTGGAAAGCTCGTCTATCCATGTTCTGCCCATGTGGTCCAACTTGGTCTTTAGCCCTCTGAGGATCTTCCGATTGGCTACCTCTACCTGGCCATTTCTATGGAGATAGGCGACGAGGTGAACGCCTACTTGATTCCATAGGCCGAACACCACCCTTGGATTTTCCTGCCCTAGAATTGCTATCCCATATCGGCACAAAATATTCTGCTAGTGGAATTTTATGACAACCTTTTTCGTGATTCGAGTCAGTGCTTCTGCCTCTATCCACTTAGAAAAGTAATTGACCGCCACCAACAGAAACTTCTTCTGAGCAGCTGCAATCAGGAAGGGTCCTACTATATCCATCCCCCACTAATCGAAGAGGCAGCAGAACAACGTGGAGGTCCTCAGCATCTCGGCCGGGCGATGGGACAAGCTCTTATGTCTTTGGCATGTCATAGAGGTGGCGACCATTTGGTCTACGTCCTTTTGCAACATTGGCTGAAAGTTCCTGACAGCAGTACCTTTCGAGTTACCGACCGACCCCCCCCTGCGCATGACTGCCATAAGATCCCAAGTGGATTTCTCTCAGTACATAACTGCATCTTTTTCTCCTAGATACTTAAGCAGTGGCCGGGAGTAGGCTCGTTTATACAACACGTCCTCGATCAGGGTGAACCTTGCTCCGCGCTTCATCAACAACCGAGCTTGCTCCGGGTTGGTCGACAGAGTTCCCTGTCGTAGATAGGAGATGAGCGGAGCACTTCAATCATTCTCCAAATCCAGCTCGGCCTGTCATGTCCTCAGAGGCTCATGTCTGTTCGAAAATCGAACAACATCTCCCCTTACGACGGACAATATGAAGCTTTATACATACACTCTCCATACAATACATAAGCACAACCTCACACGGTCAGCAACAACAGTATTAAAATAATAAAAATCACATCTACACAATTACTAACATCCATACTATAAATAATAAGCATAATAACTCTGTACAACATGTAAGTAAAATAAATGTCCAACAGAAATAAATACAAATATAATAAATAAGAAAATACGAAACACGAAACAAACCAAATCTACTCGACTCTATGGACTGGCAAATGGGCTCTCTCCTGGCGGCATGAGTCATAGGTATCAACTTACCTGAAACAAAAATGAAAACAACAGACGGTGAGTCCGAGCTTGAACTCTGCAAATATAGCGAATAAATAAACGCATGATATAAATAAGATAAATCAAATAGATAGAAATAAAGCATACAGTCTCCAGAACAAGAGCAAAAACAAATGCATAAACATCCTGACAATTCATATAACTTGTGGGGACATGATAAGAAATCCCCATACCAAATTAATAAGCTACTCGTACTACTAAGCAGATATAGATCAAACAATAAATGCAAATCAAGTACATATATGCATGCCAATCAAATGCAACAATCATAACTCAAATAAATGCAAGATGGATCGTATACAAATGATGCGATGACATGTGTCGCTCCTACACATCAATCTACAACCATCACACATATCTATATGATCGACTGGGTAAGGGCTGTGACAACTGTACGCACTCTCACATTCCTCTCCTATGAGTGATCGAGTGAACAAAATGCTAGGAGAACAACCTTAATCCCGAACCCCAAGAAAAAGGGGAAGCACAACCGCTCTATATCAAAGACCCAAGGGGGAGCACAATCGCTCTATTACCCAAGAATAAGGAAGAACAATCTCTGACTCCAAGAAGGGGAGCACAACCACTCTAGTACCTGATGGGGGAGCACAACCGCTCTACCTACCCCTCATAAATAACAGATGGGGTGTCACCGCCATCTACTACTCCAACAACTACCACTACCCATGAATGGTTGAGAGTAGCATGATAGGACAGTCACTCACACTCTGACAACTACCACTACCCCGAGTGGTTGAGTGGCAGACTACTATATAATTGACGATAGACTTAACCACAAGGAAGCCTATAACCGTCAACATGTAACAAATGCAACATGGTGTATAATACCAATGTGCATAAACACAATCAGGTCAACCAGCATGGAATTAATAAGAAACACATGCACCCAAATCAGAATCATAACAAACAAACATGCAACTAATCTATTGGGTAGGGTATATCTAATGTCAACCAAACCCTAAATAGGTTACATGATAGTTCTAAAGTACATGCGTAATAACGATACTCTTTGTTAGGGATCGATGGACCAACTAGAGGGGGGTGAATAGACGGTCACCCACGTTTCGTTGATTTCTTCCTACACATTATTAGTTGTGCAAGCGGAATACAAAACAAACTAAAACTAACAACTAAAAAACACAAACCATTTACGTGGTTCGGAGATAAAGCTCCTACTCCACGACTGTCCTTAAGGCGAACGATCTCTATCCGTCGGTGGATTAGTCTCCGGAAGACCTCCGACTAGCTCCTATAGCTCGTTGTGGGTGGAAAAATCTCACCACAACACTTGCACACACACCTGAGCTTGATAGACTAGTAATAAGCTTTACCCAAGCCTATTTCGTCTGCCCAGCCAAACCGAACTCTCTTAAATAAAGCTCGTTGTTGTTCCAACTATTACCAGTCGACTGGTCCACCCGAATTCTAATATTACAGCCCAATGTTTGAATTTCAGCCGACACCAGTCGACTGATCATAATCAGTCGATTGATCTTTCTGTAACCTTTACCAATCGACTGATCCAAGCATCAGTCGACTGTCCAAACTCTAAACTTAGGGTTTCAGCCCCGAGTACAGTCACTCAGCACTCGTTCTCACCCGACCAACCTAGACCTAGCCTTCTAGCCTCTTCCATCAACCTCGCATCCCTCGGATGCCTCCCCATCCTTCACGGCTTGCCTTCTGGAGCTTCCTTCGGCCTTGGTCCTTATTGTCGGGTCTTCCTTTGCCAAGATCCCATATTGACTTTTCTCCTGTTATACCTATATCCTGCATTCTCACAATGTATATTAAATATAACAATAAACCTAACTTAAACCTTTGCCCAAACATCAAAACCCAAGGTATCTAGATTGCTCCAGTAATCTCCCTCTTTTTGATATTTGACAACCCATTTAAGTTAGGGAAACAATAACAAAGCAAATGATCATGCATAAATCATGGAACCTAACCTTGGCTCCCCCTTTACCTAAACTCCCCTTGTGTAGTTTTTCCTTGCAATAGTACTTCTTCCCCTTTGCCAACAAAGACTCCCCCTTCACCTAAGCTCCCCTTTCAGCTTGGATTTCTTGCAAAGATGTGTTGGTTTCTCACTTAAACCCAACACTTTTCCCTTTTTGCCACACATCAAAAAGAGCTCCAACAATATGACAATTATTGGATTCTTTAATCTCTAATGATTATAAACATTGTGTACTAATCCCCCATAAAATTATACACATGTTTGATAATCATTTGGACACTTTTTGATTGCTAAAAATAGTTTCTTCACGTATCAGTCGACTGAGACAATTACCAGTCGACTAATCCTTATCGAAAAATCATGCAATAGCTAGTCTCTCTCTAGACAGTACTGTTACCAGTCGACTGCCCCTGCACCAATCGACTGATACCCTGATAACTGCATTTTCAGCATTTTGAACCCAAATTCAGAAATACAACAGAAATTTCACAAATCTCCAAAAATTCTCATGTTTTATGGAGTGATTTGTGGTACCCGTGTCTACTTGAAAAAAATACATTTATAAATGTATATATCTCGAATCCCATGATTGACACAAAACTCAAAACTATCTAAATGGTTCAATAGAACCTCAACCTATAGTCCTAGTTTTGGCTTTCTCATGATGTATCTGCCTATATCAAACCATAATGCATCCCTAGCATTGGTTTATATGACATCTATATATCAAATACCAATTTTCATGCAATATAACCCCAATGTCATTTTTTTCATACATGAAACATAAACTCAATGTGCCAAAATCTAAGGATTGAGACTCAAATCCGTCTCCAAACACTTTGGCACACTCCAAGATCCATCTAGACTTCTGGAAAAAATCCTCCCAAGATCCATTTACCATGAGTCCCAATTTGATTCTTTGAGCTCCCCCTTGAGCTCTTAACCTTAGTCACCTGCCTAGATGACTCTTCTACAATCACTAGGCCACACCGGTATACCTCTGATAATTCTCGGCCTACAAATCTAACTTCATTAACCTTGGATACCTTTTCCTTGGTTAAGTTCTTCTTTCCCTTAACTTTAAATGGTTTATCCTTGCCATTTTTGGATGTTCCATTCTTGGCATAGTTATATGCTACCCTAGTATATTTTGTTTCATTTGCCTTAGATGTACTCAATTTGACATTTTTGGATTTTTGACCATTCAAACACATGTCAAGACCCCTACATCCAATAATGAACCTATTTAAGACTCTCCATTTCCTTAAGTCTTGTCTTCAAGACTTGATTTTTCAATTCTAGGGTTCTAACCTTAGAGTCAATATGTTCATCTTGGACATTTCTAGACTTACCTACCTTTCTAGGCATATGTCTCCTCTTCTTGGGATTAATGTCTTGCTCATTTACTACCTTTCTTCCCTTAGGCATGATAGTTTGGGACTTATTTGGTCTAGCCTTGGATAATAATTTCCTAAGGTAATTTACCTTGTTAACCCTATTCCTATCATTATACCTAAATCTATGATTATGCTTGGGGTAAATAATCTACATTATTTTTAACAAGCATATATGAATTAGAAATTAGATTAAATTTTAAATAAGAGATTACATTCCCTTTTACCTTTGAAGCTCCCCCTTGACTTGAGCTCCTCTTCTTTTCCAATTTCTTCAAATGTCATAGCTTCTTGAGCTCTCCTTTCCATGGGCATTTTGTGTGGTAGTGACCGTGCTCACCACACGTGAAGCAAATTATATGCTTCTTCTCCTTGACTCCATCCCTACAACCCACATTAGTTTTTAAAAGAACTTTACCGGGTTTAGGGTTTACCTCCTTTACCTTCTTGAGTCTACTCTTGTAGTGTCTCATTTTCCCACACTCAAAACACTGGATGTCGAATTTCCCACTCTTCCGGTAATTGAGGTTGAGGGTTGAGCTTCCAAGATCTCCTCGACCTTTGATTGCTCTTCTTCTTCCTCACTTGAGGATGTGGACGATTCCACTTCCTCCTCCTCTTCGGATGTTGAGCTCGATTCAACTTTTGATTGATCTTTCTCCTTCTCTTGGACCAATGAGCCCTTGTCCTTAGGCTCCTCCACTTCTTGTCCTTGTGTATAATCTGTTAGGATCTTACCGTTTGCTAGAGGAAGGTAAATAGTAAGTTTTCGATTCTTCTTTCTACAAGTTGTTAGTGCGCAAGAGGAATAACAAATAATAAGAACTAAAACTAACAACTAAGAAGAACACACCAATTTACGTGATTCAGAGATAAAGCTCCTACTCCACGGCTGTCCGTAAGGTGGACGATCTCAATCCGTCGGTAGATGACTCCCTGGAAGATCTCCGGCTAGCTCGTGTAGCATCTCGTGGGTGGAGAAACCTCGCCACAATCCGGACAACACTCCTGAGCTCTTGGACTTCTAATTGACCTTTAATCAAAGCCAATTTCGTCAAGAACTCTCAGCCAAAATTGGGCTCCTTTAAATAGTGCTTAAGGCTGAGAAGACCGTTACTAGTCGACTGCTCCAAGGCTAGTCGACTGATCCCACCTAAATTCGATCTTTGCAACCCCAACGTTCGAATTTCCAGCCACCACTAGTCGACTGCCCCATTAGCAGTCGACTGATCTTCCTGTGGCATATACCAGTCGACTGGCCCCACCCCTAAACCTAGGGTTTCCTTTCCCGAGTACAGTTCTCTCACACTTGGACCCTCACGACTCAGCTGACTCTTCACCAGCAGCCTCGACCTGTTGCCTTCAAGATAGGGGTGAGCAAAAATTCGGTTAAACCGAATAAACCGAACAAAATAACCGAATTTTAAATTTCAGTTTAGTCTATTCGACAATTCGGGTTTTTTCCCTAAAAAATCGGTTAATTCGGTTCGGTTTCGATTTTTAACTTTCCTATTCGGTTAAACCGAATAGACCGAATTAACCAAATTTTTAACCCAAAATTAATTTTTTATTTTAAAAAAAATTGATTTTTATTTAAAATAAACTGAATTTTATTTTAAAAATTATTATTTTTTGGATAATTTGGTTAATTCGGTTAAAAACCGAATTAACCGATAAAATATCGGTTTGGTTTGCTCGATTTTTATTAATTCGGTCGGTTCGATTTGATCGAAAAAAATCAGTTCGGTTCAGTTTTACTAATTCGGTTCGGTTCGGTTCGATTTTAACCGAATGTTCACCCTTACTTCAAGCCCTCTTCGACTTTGGCCCTCGTCCTTCAAATGCGCACACAAGCCCTCGGCTTGCCTCCATGCCATCATTTACGTACGCCTCGAAGTCTGCTTCCCTCGGATCATCGTCCCTACTATATCCATGGTCTCTCGGATGCGCACACAAGCCCATGGCTTGCCTCTATGCCATCCTTCACCGTACCCGAAGCCGTCCAGCTAAGTCCATGTGTATCCTGCAAACCTGCACATTTAAATACACATATCAAAACACAAGGGTGAACCTAACTTAAACCCTGTGCCCAAACATCAAAACACATGGTCACTCCGGACCATAGATTGCCCCAACAATCTCCCCCTTTTTGATGTTTGGCAATACGTTTAAGTTAGGAAAAATAAATAGCAAAAACAATGCTAATAACCATTTGGACTTACGTTGACAAGGCTTCACCTTGGACTTACACCGCCAATGCGTATGCATCATAACATGGATCCTATCCCAAGGCATCCCCACACCTAACCTCCAAGAGTTAGGACTTTTACCAAAATGAGCTTTTTAAAACCTCTCCAAGGCTCTCCCTATATTGGACTTACAGAGGCTTTTTAATAACCTCTCCAAGGTTCCCTTTACGCCACCAATTGAGCAACAATGCTCCCCTTTTACCTAAGCTCCCCCTTGACCTAGGATTTCTTGCAAAGACATGTTTGGTTTTTCACTTAAACCCAACACTTCTCCCCCTTTGCCATACATCAAAAGGACTCCAATAATTTCCCTCTTATCAGATCGTTTAACCCCTAATGATCAAAAACACAGTGTACTAACCCCATAAGATTACACACTTGTTTTACATCATCACGACACCTTTTGATTGCTGAAAAACCAATTTCAGCCTTTACCAGTCGATTGCCCCTGGGTCAGTCGACTGGCATTCTGAAAACCCAATTTCAACATTTCTGACTCAAATTCAGAAATGCACCAGAAATTTCATAAATCTCCAAAATTTTTCAAATTTTGTGGAGATGTTTGTGGTACCCGTGTCTACTCGGGAAAAATACATCCAACCATGTATCTATCATCAATCCCAAGATTGACACAAAATCCAAAATTAGCTAAATGGTTCAATTGAACCTAAAGTCCTAGTTTTGACCTCCTCTTGATGTCTCTACCCATACCAAACTACAATGCATCCCTAGCATTTGTTTGTATGGTATTTACACATCAAAAATCAATTTTCATGTTGTATGACCTCAATGTTATATTTTCATGCATGAAACTCAAATCCATTGTGCCAAATCCCTAGGACTGAGATTCCAAACCCATCTCCACATCCTTTGGCACACTCCATGACCCATTTAGACTTCCGAGAGAAATCCTCCCAGGATCCATAAACCATGGGTCCCAACTTGGCTCCTAGAGCTTCCCCTTGAGCTCTTAGCCTTAGCCACCTCCTTAGGTGACTCAATAAACACTAGACCACACCGGTGTATCTCCAGTGATTCTTGGTCTATAACTCTAACCTTCTTAACTTTGGACATCTTGCCCTTAGTTAAGCACTTCTTCTTGCTTTTAAATTGCATTCCCTTGCCATTCTTGGACTTTCCCTCCTTGCCATAGTTATATGTTACCCTAGCATATTTCTTTTCATTGACATCGGAGAACTTAGATCGGTATCCCAAGCCCGATCTATCATCGTTGGGTTTTTGACCACCCAACACCATACCTAAACCCTTAGATTCAATAGTGAATCTATCTAGGGTCTTTTCTAACTCATCAAACTTTACCCTTAAAGCTTGGTTTTCCCTTTCTAGGTTCTTAAACCTACATTTCATGTATATATCATTTTCATGTTTTTAGAAGCAAATGTTTCTTTTTGAAGTGAGTTGTTGATAATAAATTCTTAGGTAAAATAGAATGAATAAATAGACATTGTAAATACCATGTTATTTCTTTTGGCACGTTTTCATAATGAGTAGGAATAAATGTATCCCTCTAGTATCCCTCTAGGTTGTCTTCATATAATTTTAGAGTCTCTTGAAAATAAATTAAATTTGGTTGTTAAAACTTAAGGTTTGAGCTAATGGATTAAATCTTAGATGTTTGAGTACTACTTGGCTATGGATTCTAAATTGATGACTTGAATGAATTATTTGAACTTAGTGAGAATTAGCCTTATTTTTGTGACACACATATGTGATTGTACTCTAGAACTTGCTTAGGTTCTTTCAAAACCATATTTCTATGATTGGATCACATCTATAGAAGCTAATCAATTTGTTTTCCCCTTTCCATATCATTTTTTTTGGCAATAACCATAGTTGATACATAATCTATTCTATATTCCTTCCTATATTCCTACTCTTAACCATACTTCTCCATGGACTTGTTTGTTTGGAATGTTTCTTGATGTTACTTTGCCCGAGACAGACAAAAGATCAAGTGTGGGGGAGGTGACTAGTGTTTTGGAATTATTGTGTATCAAAGATGCATTTCATTTCAAAAAAAAAATTTTTTTTTTCTACGGTTGAAGCCAAAAGGTGCCAAGTGAATCGACTTTGGTATAAAGATTAAGTGGGAAGAAACGGTTAAGGAGGGAAACAATTGAAGCATCCTTGATTATAAGTTGAAGATCCAAGTGGCACGCAAATGAAATTTTTTTTTTTTTTGTGCCAAGTTGAATTCAGCTGAAGAAGAAAAAAAAACAATTCTGTGCCAAAGTGAAAAAAAAATCCTGCGAAGCATGTTTTGGTCAGAAATGTTTTGGACTGCAGCTGTACTTTGCTAGAAGAATCAGTAACACCTTGCTAGAAGTCTGAATTGCAGCTGTACAAAATCAGAATGTCTGAATTGCAGCTGTATAGATCAAATTTGTTGGATTGCAACTAATTGAATTTACTTGCAGCTGTACTAATCTGAAACTAATGCAAGGGTTGCTGACAAGGATTAAGAACAAAACTCTTCAGTAGCTATCAGAATTTCTGGAGAGCAGCAGGGCTGTAAAAACAGATGACACATGGTCGAATTCTTGATGGAGATGAGGAAAAACTGAAAAAAATAGTGAGGAAGCAAAGTTATCAAGCCCATTAAGTGGAAAAAGATGTTTCGATATCTGAATAATCTGGAAATCTTGGAAGTGTGAAATTGCAAAGTGCTGAAACAATTGAAGAACTGTGTTGAATCTGAATTGAAAAAAAAAAATCAGTTGGAATGCTAGTAGGATTAAGATTTTGTTTCCATACAAGCAGTTTTGTATCAACCTAAAACTGAACCTGGGTTTTCGAGGCTGTGAATCAAGGAATGAAGTACATAAATGTATCAAAAAGTATTGAGTACATCCACTTTTGAAGGGGACAAAGGAAATTAGTGTGGCTGCTTGGATTTTCAGATCAAAATAGAAAAAGAATATGCAGTGCAGTGCCGTGGCTGAAATTTATCTTACTGATTAGAAATTCTCAAGTGGAGCATTCGAATTCTCCAATACTATGTGATGTAACTGCTGTGAAGAAATCAGAGAATTGCAAGGATGAAGAACTTAATGATTCTGGATTCTGAAATTAATGCCGTGGAGCTGGAAACTAAAGGTACAGCAGCTACAATTCATTTGAAAGCTCACAGCAGAGTTGGATGGGAGCTAGTTCTGATAAGGAATTAGAGCTGGGCACAACATGACTGAACAAGATGAAGAAAAACATGAGTAGAGACTTAGCTGCAACCAAAAATCAGAAAGTTAGCAGCTGACCTGAAAAAAAAAAGAAGAAAACAAAAAAAAAGAGACACAAATGGCACACAAGTGAAGTTTTGGCACCATGAAACCAATGGAGTTTTTCTCATCCGAATCAATTCCTTGCTTCACTACAATTCTGACTTTACTAGAGAGTTATAAAAAAAAAAGGAAGAAGAAGAAAAAAAAAAAGAAAAGGGAAACAAGGTTGGCACGCAAAAGCAAAGTGGCACAATGAAACTAATGAGGTTCTTTTCATCCAAATCAAGGGCACTATCAAGTTCTTACTCCACCACACTTTTGACTTCACTAGAGGACTGTAAAGAGGGCAAAGTGCATTGGAAATATTCTTGAGCATCCAAGTTTTCCACTTCATCAACTTTTCTATTTTCTAAATTTTTACTTCATTCTTACCTTTTCATATGTCTTTAACTTTTGAATAAACTTTTGTAGATGTGGATCCGAATCATGAATAATGGTGGAGAGTAGATAACAAGCAAGCCTATGGTAATGCAAAAAGTATGTGTGTTTGAGTGAGCTTCACTTTCATCATGAACTTAGAACTCAAAAAGAGAGCCACCAACACTTCCCTTGAAAGGCTTAGTGAGTTAAATTCATCTCAATGAATCATGAAGGATGAAAATGCTAAGTTGTTGATTTAAGGACGAGATACTAATCCATAGAGCTTATATTTTTGAGAATTGACAACCTTAAGTAATTTCTTTTCAATTGCTTCTAACTATGTTTGGAAAGAATCTAAGGGATACATATTTAGTAGTTTTCGCGAGACGCTCAAGTTTAAGTGTGGGGGAGTTGATAAGTACTATTTTGTTGATCATTTCAGATTCTAAAATCCTTGTTTGACCCATATTTTACTTGCTTAATATTGAATTTATCCTAGGTTCTATGAATTTATTCTATTTTGGGCTTTATTATAAATCTTGATACATTTAAAATATTTTGGCACTAAATTGTGAATCCACTTTCTGTGCAATTAATCTCAGCTAGCTTGTTTGTGCAACACTAGTTTTGTGCAATTAATCTCAGCTAGCTTGTTTGTATTTGCATCTGATTTGTTGCTGCCTTTCTACTTTAATGCTCTGAATTCCTGCATTTCAATTCTGAATTAAGCTTGTTCCTGCCTTGATCAGTCTTCGGGTTTCAAATTTCTTCATTCATCCTTGCATATCACTTCATTGATAGCCTAGCCTTCCAAGCTGAATTGATCAATTATAATTTCTACATTTAGTTTCAGTTTTTGGCACATCAGCTTTTCTCATTTTGGTATCAAGTGCAGTTTCGACATTAATCTTGTATCAGTTTGTTTTTAGATTGCTTAGCATTGGCTTATTTTAAGTGGTAATTCCTGAAGTAAATTTCTGCATTAGAGTCCATCGAAATTTGGTTTGATTTGATATTAGATTTGTTCTCAAAATTCAGCTAATTTTCATTGGTTTGATTGAGTTGTTCATTGGTTGAGTTCATTAATTGCCATTACCTAGTTTAAATTTGTCTAGCTAAGTCTTTCCTTTTCCTTGTGTTTTCATTTCTGATTGCAAACCAAAACCCAAATCTTATTTGAAACCCAAAAATATTTGACGACACATAAACTTGAGCTTGAACCAAACATCCTAAACTAGCCCTAGGAAAAATACGACCTGTGACCCCTTTACTACAATTTTATCCTTGTTAGCAAAAAGGGTTTCCAGCTTTACAAATATCTAAATTTGAGACCCACATTCGTGACACCTATCATTGGAGATTCATCAGTCCACCCCTAAACCTAGGGTTTCCCTTCTCGTGTACAGTTCTCTCACACTCGGGCCCTCACGACTCAGCTGACTCTTCACCAGCAGCCTCGACCTATTGCCTTTAAGCCCTCTTCGACTTTGACCCTCGTCCCTCAAATGTGTACACAAGCCCCTCGGCTTGCCTCCATGTCATCCTTTACGTACGCCTCGAAGTCCGCTTCCCTCGGCTCATCGTCCCTGCTATATCCATGGTCCCTCGGATGCGCACATAAGCCCACGGCTTGCCTCCATGCCATCCTTCACCATAACTGAAGTCGTTCAGCTAAGTCCATGTGTATTCTGCAAACCTGCACACTCAAATACACATATCAAAATACAAGGGCGAACCTAACTTAAACCCTTTGCCCAAACATCAAAACACATGGTCACTCCGGACCATAGATTGCCCCAACATAATCCTCATGAAGAGCTATCACCTTCCTCCATAGCTCATGAGCATGCTTGTACTCACCTACATAGTACACAATATAAGAAGGTAATAAATTTAACACAATTATCGTTACCTCCTTATCCGACTTCGCTTCCTCCTTTTGTTCCTTTGTCCAATGCAGAGGTCGGAGGCGTTTCCCCTTCTTATCCGTTGGAGCTTCGAATGAAACCTCTAAAGCGGTCTAATGGTCCCAATCTATTTGGATCCAAGTCTCCAACAGCTTTATCTAATAATTGAAATTGTTTCGATCATATGGAGGTGGTATTCGAGTATCTCATCCTAGCGAACCTTTCGAATCCATCTTCCTCTGGCGTTTTGCTCTCCCAGTGATTAGTCCATAGACGAGAGAATCTTTGCTCTAATACACTTGTTGGAGATCAATGGACCGGCTAGAGGGGGGTGAATAGATGGTCAACCACGTTTCGTCAGTTTCTTCCTACACGTTGTTAGTTTCGCAAGCGGAATCCAAAATAAACTAAAACTAACAACTAAGAAACACAAACTGTTTACATGGTTCGAAGATAAAGCTTCTACTCCACGGCTGTCCATAAGGTGGATGATCCCTATTTGTCGGTGGATTAGTCCGCAGAAGACCTTCGACTAGCTCATGTAGCTCCTTGTGGGTGGAGAAACCTCGTCACAACACTTGCACACACACCTGAGCTTGGTAGACTACTAATAAGCTTTATCCAATCCTATTTTGTCAATCTTTGCCCAGCCAAACCGAGCTCTATTAAATAGAGCTTGTTGTTGTTCTAACTGTTACCAGTCGACTGGTGTCAATTCTAGTCGACTGGTCCACCCGAATTCGAACGTTACAGTCCAATGTTCGAATTTCAGCCGACACCAGTTGACTGATCTTTCTGTGACCTTTACTAGTTGACTGATCCAAGCATCAGTCGACTGCCCAAACTCTAATCCTAGGGTTTCAACCCCGAGTACAGTCACTCAGCACTCGTCCTCGCCCGACCTACCTAGACCTAGCCTTCTAGCCACCTTTATCAACCTCGCATCCCTCGGATGTCTCCCCATCCTTCATGGCTTGCCTTCTGGAGCTTCCATTGGCCTCGATCCTTATTGTCGGGTCTTCCTTTACCAAGATCTCACTTGGACTTTTCTCTTGTTGTACCTATATCCTGCATTCTCACAATGCATATCAAATACAACAATAAACCTAACTTAAACCTTTGCCCAAATATCAAAACCCAAGGTACCTTGATTGCTCCAACACTCTTTGGATCAAAAAAATAAAAGTCGAGATTGTATAACTCAAAATTTAGATTTTAACTCAAAGATCAAGCAAAGAAAAGTACCAAACAGGAAAATAAATACAATAGAGGTAAGGTAAATAAACCTACTCAGATAACAGGATAACCATACATTTAAAGATAAATGGAGCTAAGGAATCAAGCAAAAAGTACCTACCTCGTAAATGTAGTATGTGTATCAGATAGAACCTCCCACGATCGTCGCACGTATTCAAAATCACAATCTTGAATGAAAAATCATCCTCCCCTTGTCAAACATTTACAGTGGTGCTGAAGCTTATTCAGTCTCATCTTCTGCCATCAAATCTAAAGGTTGGTTAATGTAGAAATTAAAAGAGGTGCAGATCTGCGAGTCCTCATCAACTCTTGGCTCCTCCAAAAGAAAAACCTACTACTATCAGAATTAAACCTCATAATATACATCCTGTTTGATGATTGAGACATCTTTTAAAAAAGGGGAGATATATGCCTAGGAAGGAGGGTAAGTCTAGGAATGTCGAAGGTGGACATGTTGATTCTAGGTTTAAGAACCTAGAAAGGAAAAATCAAGTTTTGAGGGTAAAGCTTGAAAAATTGGAGAAAATCCTAGTTAGATTCACTATTGGATCTAAAGGGTTAGGTATAATATTGGGAGCCAAAAACCTAATAATGATAGATCGGGTTTGGGATACCGATCTAACTCATCCAAGGCCAATGACAAGATATATGCTAGGGAAGCATATGATTATAACAAGGATGAGAAGTCCAAAAATGGCAAGGGAGTATCATTTAAGAGCAAAAAGGTCTTAACAAAGTGAAGGATCGATGTGGCGTGCAGAGGGGGGGTGAATGCACTTTCTCGGATCGTTGAACTCTACACAGATGTTAGCGCAGCGGAAATAATATGCAAAAGAGATAACAATGCTAACAACCTGATTTAGTTGGTATCCACCCCGGTCGGGTGACTAATCCAACAATCCTTCGGCGGATCAAGCCCCGGATAACCTCCGGCTAGAACTCGTCGCTCCTTGTGGGTGGAGAAACCTCGCCACAACACCAAGGACACTTAGAGAACAAAGTAGACTACTATCTTGCCTTAGCCAAGCAAGATTCGTCAAGAAACAATAGTAAGAAACGAGCCCTTTTATATAGGGCTCGAATCTGAAACAGGCGCTACCAGTCGACTGCCCAAATGGCAGTCAACTGGTCCCACTCAGATTCGACCGTTACAGCATAACGTTCGAATTCTGGCCAGCTGTTCCAGTTGGCACCAGTCGACTGCCCAAATGGCAGTCGACTGGTCCGAGACCTAAACCTAGGGTTTCTCTCCGAGTACAAATCTCTTCGCACTCAAACCCTCCCGGCTTAATCCCTGAGTACATGCACTCATACTCAGCCACTCTCAACCTAGTTGACTCTTCACCAGCAGTCTTGCCTGTTGCCTTCACGCCCTCTCCATCTTTGGCCCTCGTCCCTCGGATGCGCACACAAGCCTCAATCTTGCCTCCATGCCACCCTTCATGTACGCCTCGAAGTCTGCGTTTCTCGGCTCATCATCTCTGCTATCAATGGTCCCTCGGATGCGCACGTAAGCCTCCAGCTTACCTCCATGCCATCTTTCACCTGAGGACATCAACCAAGTCCATGCGTACCTGTACACCTGCACACTTATGTACACATGTGAGAATAACACAAACCCTAACTTGACCATATTGCCCACACATCAAAATATCATGATCCTTCAGATCATCTCAGGGCCGATTGCCCCAACAATCTCCCCCTTTTTGATGTGTGACAATATGTTAAGTTAGGTAAACATATAGCAATAATAATAACAAAAGCAGTTGAAATTAAAGCATATCACACAAGAGACAACATCCCCCTTAACCTATGCTTTCTCCCATATTTCAACCCTTATTGCTAATCCCAAGTTAGAATTAAGTTCTCCCAACTTAATTCAAAGTCACAGCCAAACTTAAGTTAAGTTTCAACCCAAACCTAACTTTATCATTCAAATTCTCCCCCTTTGACACCATCAAAATGATTGCCTCAAGCAACCAAACCTAGGTGTCAAATAGAACTTAATCCTATTTCTGAAAAATCCTTCAGAAATCACATAAACCCATTCTGTCCACTCTACCAGTCGACTGCCCCCAGGGCAGTCGACTGATACGACAGATTTCAGAATTTCAGTCGAAATTCAGAAATGAATAAAAAATTCCAGAAAATCTGGAAAAATGGGAAACTTTGCAAGCACGATTGTTAAGGTATTCCCTACCCTAGAAAAATTTGGTTCATGAAAAATATCAATCGTGCTTGACTTTTGGCACAAACTCAAAACTTTCCAATTAAGGCCAACTTTGTATCAATCTAGAGTTCTAGGGATGGAATCATAGAGTTGTCATTCTCTAGCACCTCTAGGTGATATTCAAAATGATTCCCAACTCCCCTTGTTCAAATAAATGTATTTAATTTTTACAAAACCCCTTTATGTTTTAATGATTACATTTTCTAATCATGACATTCTCTTGATTTTCAACCAACCCATATTGGATAGCAACAATATAAGAATTAAACATATCATGAACACTCATATATGATGATCATAATAGAGACCAAAATATTTTATCAAAATACAAGCACTTAAAATCCAACACATTATCGAAATAGACCATAAACTTAATAATAAAGCATAGGAGCAGTGCATGATACATAATGTCATAAGCTAGCAAATAAGCATCCCAATAGTTCCTAGGGCCAAAAGGCCGAAAGTCGTACAACCATCAATCATAGAAAGTGTTTGAGAGGTATGATAAATCATCAGAACATGATACTCTCAACACTACAACCCAACAACTGCATCAGCTCATCAGAAATACATATGGTCATCACCATCTGGAGGAGGAGGTGGAGGAGCAGGAGGACCCTGATATGATAAATCCCATCGCTGCAGCATCTCGTACATGGTATCCTGTCTGGTCATAAACCCCTGGCAGAACTCTGTCAGACCATGTACCTCCCTCTGAGTAGCTGCCTGGTCCTGCTGAAGACTCTGGACGCCCTCCTGAATAGTATGAACATCCTCCTGGAGTCGGGTAAACTCTGCTCGTGTGATAGGCTCAGCGGGCTCCTCACCTGCATCAGCTGCCTCTGGTCGCTCCCTCCACATGAATACCCCCTGTCTAGCCTCAATGCCCGCTAAAGACAATTGGCGGGTGCCAATCTGATCATAGTCTTTTGACAAGTGGCGCACCTGACCACCAGTGACTCGAATACCAAAACGGAGCTGAAAGAACTCAGTCAACATATGGCAAAACGGCATGTATATCTTTCCATTGACACTCTGGGAAAGATGACAGATGGATGCAAACACATGTAATGACACATCTATATCGAGCCGCCGCTCAAGAGCATACATCATCACCAAGTGGGGCAACCGGATCCTTGCCCTCCCCTTAGTGACAATGGGTAGCAAACACTCAACCACAATCTTGTACAAAACATGGCTGGATGGACTCATGGGTTTTGCATCGAAAGTACGTTCAGATTCATGTCTGTGTCTCCTGAAATAGTGGATATGAATCTGATCAATGGTGACACCTGGG
Organism: Boesenbergia rotunda; assembly: GCA_024364735.1. NCBI lineage: Eukaryota > Viridiplantae > Streptophyta > Magnoliopsida > Zingiberales > Zingiberaceae > Boesenbergia > Boesenbergia rotunda. Next base: position 478,570 of record JAGFNQ010000206.1, read on the forward strand.
AATTCAAGTGGTTCAACAGTGTTGGGAAAGTAGGTATTGACATTGTTCGACGCCCGACATTCCAGAAAACTGGCTAAAACCATGGGTGTGAACGGAATGGTGACACCAGCTACCCTTGACTCATACACTCTATTGTCTAGATCAAGACAAGTCAAATTTGCAAAGAACTCTTTGCACAGATCAAGATTGACATCATGTTGACAATAGACAAGTTGTTCTATGCCGAAATGGGTAATCATCTCAATAATGTGAGGCCCGTTCTTCTCAAAATATCCTTTATTGAGATATCGACATGGTAGTTGAACAAATTCGTTTTCCTCGAATCGTTTTTTGCATTCTAAGCTTCGAAACTTAGACTCTTCTGGGCCTTGGGGACCTGGTCGAGATGACCCCTCACCCCTAGATCGTTTAGACACAGCCCTAATACACCAAACACATGTATGTATACCAAGGTGACCCCCCCCCCCAAATAGAAGATAGCAAAGAAAACACAAAAATCATCATATTAGTGTCAATATGAAGCCTAAATGGAGAAATAAACCTTAAACATCTTACTTTTCGCCCTTTGCATTTTGAGATTTGGAAATCGCTTAGGTTGACTTGAAGAGGGGTTTTCTACTAACCCTAGAAGTAGATCGGAGTTAGAGGAGGCCTTAGGGAAGAGTTTTAGAGCTTTGGAGGGGCTTAGGACACAAAAGGAGTTGAATAGAGGTGAAGATCGCCGGGAGAGATGAGTCAAAACCCCTAGACTTGCTTTCCCGGCGCGGCCTCCCCTTTTATAAAACCCGCGTCCCAGTCGACTGCCCTTGGGGCAGTTGACTGGGCAACACCGTAATTACATTCTGTGGGTTTAGCCAGTCGACTGGCTTATAGCCAGTCGACTGGCCTCTGATAATCTGAATTTCAGAATTTCAGCCGAATTTCAGAAATGCCTAACTAATTCCACAAATTCCCAAAAATTCCAAAATTTTGCGAGGACATTTGTGGATCCTATATTTACTTAGGAAAAATATAAGTCCAGTTAAAATTATCCCAAATCTTTAGATTGGTACAAACTCCGAAATTTCTCTAAAAGGTGTCATGAAACCTTTCCCAAGAGTTCTAATTTTGACCGTACCTTGATGCTTCTCCTTATATTCGTTCATAGTCGCTTCATGGCATCAAGTTACATGGTATTTGGGCATTACAATCGATTTGTCTTGATTAAAACTCCAATTTCACCTTTTTCTTCACTCCCTCCTTTAGTGTGCCAATTCTCTAGAATTAAGACTAACCTTAGCCTTTTAAACCTCTTGACACACCTCTATAGTCCTTTTTAATCCCCTAGAAGACAACCACCTGAAATCCATTGACCATGGAACCCATTTTGGCTTCCAGAGCTCTCCCTTGAGCTCCTAGCCCTAACTACCTCCCTAGGTAACTCTTCTACAAAGGCAAGACCACACCGATGCTCCTCCGGTGCTTCTTGGCTTTCCACTATCACTTTCTTAACCCTATAGACCTTTTTCTTGGTCAATTTCTTTTCCTTTCCTTCAAATGATTTTTCTTTGCCATAGTTATAGGGCATTCTTGAATATGATACTTTATCAACTCTAGCCCTCTTGGGATGGTATCCTAGACCTGGGCTACCGTTTCTAAGATTTTGGTCCTTTGGTATCATCTTCAATTTTGCGGACCCTTGAATGACTCTACCAAGGTTTTGTTCTAACTTATCAAGTTTTGCTCTCAACATCTGATTTTCCTTTTCTAACTCCTTAACCTTAAAGTCACTAGACCTAATTTGAGCATTTCTAGATTCATCTATCTTTCTAGGCATATTTCTCCCTTTCTTGGAGTTTATGCCTTGGTTCTTCTTCCCAGAGTTCCTAGATTTATCATGAAACATGAAATTATTGGTGTTTTGGCATACAAAATTATTTCTATTTTTATCATGATATTTAAAGCCAAAAACACGCATGGGCACACAATTATCACCAATTTTATGATTTATACAAACATTTTGAGCATCAATGAATGATCTTGAAGTATGAGTAGAGTTAGAAGATACCTTCCTTACCCTTGGTGCTCCCCTTTGATGAGTGCTCCTTTTCCTTTCTTCTTTCTCCCATTTCCTAAAGTGCTCCATCTTCTTGAGCTCTTTACTTCTTGGACATTTTGTGTGGTAATGCCCAAGCTCCCCGCATGTGAAACACCGAATTTTCTTTCTTTTGTTTTGACTTTCCTCATTCCTACACCCCATATTAGATTTAATTTGAATGGACTTGGGCTTAGGAATTACCTCTTTTTTATTTAGTGGGCACTTATCCTTGTAGTGCCCCTTTTTGTTGCAACCAAAGCATATGATATGCTCTTTTGACTTAGCTTTGGTGGAGGTGGAAGTCGTTTCTTGTACTTGTGAGAATGAGGATTTCTCCTCCCCCTCAACCCTTGATACTAATTCTTCCTCTTCTTCTTTTGATGAGGTGGATGGCTCCTTACTTTGGTCCTCTTGGACTATTGAACTTACTTCTCTAGATATTTCGACTTCTCGAACTTGTGAGGAGTTCTTGTGAAGTTCTTCCAACTTATTCCACAGTTCACATGCATTTGAATATTCCCCTACATTACTCAAGACATGGTTAGGCAATATGTTGATCAAAATATTTATTACCTTCTCATTGGCTCTAGCTTGCTCTTGTTGTTCACTTGTCCAATATCTAGGGCGAAGCTTTTTGCCGTGCTTATCCTTGGGGATTTCAAATGGGTCTTCAATGATCATTCTACACTCCCAATTCATCCCGAGCCACATTTTCATTCTATCTCTCCAATAGTCAAAGTTCTCATGCTCGTATGATGGTGGTGAGTTGATATCGTCGCCCAACTTGTCTTCCATGACCCCTTTTCTCTCTAGCAAGTGCTCCCTCGGCGGTTAGTCCGATAAAGAGCGGAACCTTGCTCTGATACCAACTGAAGGATCGATGTGGCGTGCAGAGGGGGGGGGGGGGTGAATGCACTTTCTCGGATCGTTGAACTCTACACAGATGTTAGCGCAGCGGAAATAATATGCAAAAGAGATAACAATGCTAACAACCTGATTTAGTTGGTATCCACCCCGGTCGGGTTACTAATCCAACAATCCTTCGACGGATCAAGCCCCGGATAACCTCCGACTAGAACTCGTCGCTCCTTGTGGGTGGAGAAACCTCGCCACAACACCAAGGACACTTAGAGAACAAAGTAGACTACTATCTTGCCTTAGCCAAGCAAGATTCGTCAAGAAACAATAGTAAGAAACGAGCCCTTTTATATAGGGCTCGAATCTGAAACAGGCGCTACCAGTCGACTGCCCAAATGGCAGTCAACTGGTCCCACTCAGATTCGACCGTTACAGCATAACGTTCGAATTCTGGCCAGCTGTTCCAGTTGGCACCAGTCGACTGCCCAAATGGCAGTCGACTGGTCCGAGACCTAAACCTAGGGTTTCTCTCCGAGTACAAATCTCTTCGCACTCAAACCCTCCCGGCTTAATCCCTGAGTACATGCACTCATACTCAGCCACTCTCAACCTAGTTGACTCTTCACCAGCAGTCTTGCCTGTTGCCTTCACGCCCTCTCCATCTTTGGCCCTCGTCCCTCGGATGCGCACACAAGCCTCCAGCTTGCCTCCATGCCACCCTTCACGTACGCCTCGAAGTCTGCGTTTCTCGGCTCATCATCTCTGCTATCAATGGTCCCTCGGATGTGCACGTAAGCCTCCAGCTTACCTCCATGCCATCTTTCACTTGAGGACATCAACCAAGTCCATGCATACCTGTACACCTGCACACTTATGTACACATGTGAGAATAACACAAACCCTAACTTGACCATATTGCCCACACATCAAAATATCATGATCCTTCAGATCATCTCAGGGCCGATTGCCCCAACACAAAGGACAAGGTGTCCAAGGTTAAAGGGAAGAAGAGCTTAACCAAAAATAAAGTGTCCAAGGTTAAGAAAGTTAGGTTTATAGGTCAAGAATCACCAAAGGTACACCGGTGTGACCTAGTGATAGTAGATGAGTCACCTAAGGAGGTGGCTAAGGATAAAAGCTCAAGGGGGAGCTCTAAGAGTCAAGTTGGGACCCATGGTCAATGGATCTCAGAAGGGCATCTCTTGAGAGTTTAGAAGAACCATGAAATGTGCCAAAGGGTTTGAAGATGGATTTGAATCTCAATCCTTAGGTTTTGGCACATTGGGTTTGAGTTTTATGCATGAAAATATGACATTGGGGTCATATTGCATGAAAATTTGGTTGTTGATATATAGATATCATAGAAACCAATGCTAGGGATGCATTGTGAGTTGGTATAGACAAATACATCAAGTGAAAGTCAAAACTAAAACTTTAGGTCAAGGTTCAATTGAACCATTTAGCTAGTTTTGGGTTTTATGTCAATCTTAGGGATGGTGATACATATATTTTTGAATGTATTCCCAAGTAGACACGGGTACCACAAACTTCTTTACAAAATTTGAGAATTTTTGAGGATTTATGAAATTTCTGGTGTATTTTTGAATTGGATTCAAAATGTAGAAAAGGACTGATTTCTGAGTATCAGTCGACTGGTGTAGAGGGCAGTCGACCAATAATTCTGTGGGTTATTTTTTGATAGAGATCAATCGACTGGTAACTATCTATGTCGACTGATGCATGCAGAAATTACTTTCAGCAAAGTTGAAAAGTGTTCTAATCATGTCAAACTTGTGTCTATCTTATGGGAGGTTAATACACACTGTTTATAATCATTAGAGGGTAAGGAATCTAATAATTGAGATATTGTTGAAGTTCTTTTTGATGTATGACAAAGGAGAAGAATTATGGTTTAATGGGGAAAATCTTGAGTACCTTTGCAAGAAATCCTAGCTCAAGAGGAGCATTATTGCTCATGTATTGGCAAAGGGAGAGCTTCGTAATAAGTTCTTAAAAAAAGCCCTTGGTAAGTTCAATTGTAGGGAGAGCCTTAGAGAAGTTCTTAAAAAATTCGTTATTAAAAATCCTAACTCATTGGGGAGTTTAGGTGTGGGGGATGCCTTGTGATAAGATTCATGCATTGTTTGCATTTGCATATTGGCATATGCATTGGCGGTATAAGTCCAAGGTGTAGCTATAGCAATGTAAGTCCAAATATTTTAGCATTGTTATTTGCTATATGTTTTCCCTAATTTAAGCGTATTGCCAAACATCAAAAAGGAAAAAATTGTTGAGGCAATCTATGGTCCGTGAGACCATATATTTTAATGTTTGGGCAAAGAGTTTAAGTTAGATTTGCCCTTATATTTGATATGTGTATTTGAGTGTGCAAGTTCTGCATGATATACATATGACTCAGCTTGATGACTTCGGATCCGGTGAAGGATGGAGAGGCATCTGAGGGACCATGGATAAGGCAGCAAACATGAGCCGAGGGAACCGCACTTTAAGGCATATGCGAAGGATAACATATAGAGACAAGTCGCGAGCTTGTATGTATCTGAGGGATAAGAGCCAAAGTGAATAAAACTTAAAGGCAAGAGTCAGAGCCGCAAATGAATTGCCAAGTGAGTCGTGAGGATCTGAGTGTGTGTGGACTATACTCGGGAAAGGAAACCCTAGGTTTAGAGTTTTATCAGTCGACTGGTATGGCATCAGTCGACTGGTAGAGATCACAAAAAGATCAGTCGACTAGTCGACTAGTCTTTCTATGCAGTCGACTGGTGTCGGCTGGGAATTCGAATGTTGGGTTGTAAAGTTCAGATTTGGCTAGATCAGTCGACTGGTGTTAGAACCAGTCGACTGATAATGGCTAGTTTAGCCATGAATTCTATTTAAGGGAGCTCGGTTTGGCTGGATAGAGTTGACGAAATTGGTCTTAGTTAAAGATCAATTAGTAGTCTTTGTAGTCAAAGATCTTGTGCAAGTTTGTAGCGAGGTTTCTCCACCCACAAGGAGTTACACGAGCATAGCCGGAGATTTTTCGGAGAGTTATCTACCGACGGATCGAGATCGTTCACCTTACGGACTGCCGTGGAGTAGGAGCGTCATCTCCGAACCATATAAATTGATGTGTCTCTTCTAGTTGTTAGTATTAGTTTATATAATTTCACTTACACAACTAATACGTGTAGAAAGAGAATCGACATATTTGAGTGGCGAGGTATTCACTCCCCTCCTCCCCCTCTAGCCGGACCATCAATTCAAATAGAGAATACATCGATGCTCAATAGAAGTTACCCTTAAAAACAATCTGTATCGTTAAGTGAAGAAAAGGCTTGATTTTCCTGTTCAAAAGAACTTTTTCATTTCTGAATCTAGAATATTTGCTCTTATCTTGTTCATATGTCCATGAGCGAGTTAACTTCAAATCTCGATTGATAGACATAATTGAAGCAAATATTTGAATTCTTTAATAGTGCAAAAGGTCTAGCATCAGTTGAAGCAAGACGGAAATTTAGCGCCCCAAACGTTGTACAGAAAGATCTGGCAACATCTGCTTCAGCAGGAGATGCTACTTGTAACATAAACAGCACACAAGACATTCCGGCTGATCTAGTCAATGGTGTGGATATGTTACAGATACAGCAATGGCATCGATAATGGTCTTTGAGCTAGCTCCTTTAGTACTCTGAAGAAACCATAACACTTCTCTTTTACCAGGTGGAAGATAAGTTCACCAATCAAGGCCAGAAACAGGATGTAAATAAGCTAACTGCACATTGTAAGTTTGTTAACTTTCATTTCAGCTGCAAGCATACTGAAACTAAATATCTTTTCTTGCCTCAAATCATGGCTGACAGGTGGCTTCACAGATATGCAAAATCCTTCTCAAAATGTAAACCTTTCACAAGGAAATGAGTTTCGACAGAAAAGTCATTGTGAGAAGCTCATACTTCAAGCATAAACCGTCAGATGGCAACAATCTTCAAGAACAAAATGATTGTGCTACTGATGTTAAAGAAAACAACAATTGTAATTCTAGCAACTATCCTGTGTCTGAAGACCTAAAAAAAACTATCAAGAAAAGAAATGGTGTGTTTTCATTGCTAATTGTTTCTGCTGATTTTGGTATACTTCTGCTTATTCATCTTAGTGTGATTATTCAGGAAAATCCACCATCAAAGAATGTAAGGACTTCAGTTTATCATGGAGAAGGTTTGAGAGATGCTTCTTCATTCATAACCAAGCTTATGTTCTACCTTGCATTAGTCTATGATATTGCAGTACACTAATGATCAGAGAAATTGTAAACCGCAGTTTCTGATTTGAAGAAGAAAGTCGCAATGGTAGCGAAAGGAGGAAATTTTGCATGTGGTGTTTCATACGTGAACATCGACACTGGTATAGGGGAGAAATCACTGGACAAATTTGGAACACTCGTTTCATCTTAGACGACGTCAGCCGTCGGCAAGCTGACGTAGCCGAGCTTCCTTGCCTAAAAGAGATTAAAGAAAATAAATTTATATTATTAGATATTTTCCTTATTAATTTGTTAATTGACAGATTCTTTATAAATCTGTTAATTAACAGTTTCGTTAGAAATTTTTCATTTGACTAGGTCTCCTAAGGTCTCTATAAATTGTATATCTCATGGATAAGTTTTTTCAATCAAGAAAGTTATTTTGTTATCTCTTTCTTTCTCTCTACCTCTCTTCTCTCTTTACTTCTTTTACTCTATTATGGTATCAGAGTCATAGCTCCTCATACCTTACGTGTCGCTATTTTTATACAACGTCTTTCTTCTTCTTCATGTGACGCTTGTTATCATCATTTTTTTCTGAGAAAAAAACAACTTCCTCCTCTATTTTTTTTTGCTTGTCATCTTCATTCCTCGTTTTTATCACCCGCCAACTCATAACGAGAAAGTAGGGGAAAAGAGGAATAGTCTCTGTGCCTTTTAGCCCAAGCTACAACAATTTTTGGTTATTTATTATTATTTTGATGTCGAATGTTCAGAGATGTCAATTTGTCTCCAATTTGGACACACTGGTATTCAATGTCCTAAAAGACTTGATAGAACCTTCATCGGTGGTCCTTCAGCTTTAAGAAGATGTCAAATTTGTCTCCAAATTGGACATATTGGTATTCAATGTCCTAAAAGACTCGACAGAACCTTCATCGGTGTCCCTTCAACTTTAAGAAGATCTTTAACTTCACAAGTCCATCCTAAAGTTCTCTCATCTGTGCCTACTCATGACAAACCTTCAAAATTTTTATCTACTGAATGGTATATTGACACTGGAGCAACTCATCATGTCATATCAGACTACAATATCTTTACAGAAGTACTACCATACACTGGTTCGGATACGGTACAAGTAGGTGATGGCTCAGATTTGCATATTACTAATCTTGGAAACACATACATTCATTTATCTAATTGTACTTTTCACATGCGTAACATCTTTCATGTTCCATCCATTACTAAAAATTTACTCTCCGTACGTCAGTTTTCCCTTGATAACAATGTCTTTTTTGAATTTCATCATGATCATTATCTTATAAAAGATAGAGGAACAAATACTACTGTATTTCTTGGAAAAATAAAAAATGGCCTCTACTATCTTCAAAATTCTTCAATCAAAGCTTTTATTGGTGAACGCACAAATAAATCAGCTTGACATGCTCGACTTGGTCATCCTTCCGTTCGTATTGTTCAGTCGATCATAAATAGGTATGATTTACCTACTTCCTTTACTTCATCTCCATCTCATTCATGTCAGGCATGCATGGAATCTAAAAGTCATAAGTTACCTTTTTCTTCATCTGAACGCATTTCCAATTTTCCACTTGAAATAATTCATTCTGATATTTGGGGTCCTGCACCTATCTTTTCTAACCAAGGTTTCTTATATTATGTTACCTTAATTGATCATTTTAGTAAATACACTTGGCTTTATCCTATGAAAAGAAAATCTGATTTATTTGATATATTCTGTAATTTTCAAAAACAAGTTGAACGATATTTTAATCGCAAAATACTCTCTCTTCATTCTGATTGGGGAGGAAAATATCAAGCTCTTCATCGTCATCTTGTCTCTTGTGAGATTGTTCATCGAGTCTCTTGCCCTCACACTCCAGAACAAAATAACTCTGCTGAGAGAAAACATAGATATATAGTTGAAACTGTCTTAGCTCTTCTTCATCATGCATCGGTTCCGCGTAAATTTTGGGATGAAGCTGTTTATACTGCAGTATATCTCATAAATCGACTTCCTACTCCATTGCTCAATCATAAGTGTCCTTTGGAAAAACTTTATAATCAAACTTCTGAATACACCTTTCTTCGAATCTTTGGTTGTGCATGTTATCCATGGTTACGCCCCTATTCTAAACACAAACTTGACTCTCGTTCATTATTATGTGTTTTCCTTGGTGATAGTAATATGCATCATGGGTATCGTTGCTTATATATACCAACTGGACGGATATATACATCACGACATGTTACTTTTGATGAATCTCTATTCCCTTTTTCGGCAGCCTCTTCAATCTCCCCTCCAGATACAGGTGATACTTTCTTGATGTCACCCAACATTATCAGAAGAGATGACATCCTAGGTCCTGCTCCGGAGCTCCCTAATAACTCTCCTATACCATCAGAATCACCTCAAGTTACTGCTCCAATCTTAGAAGTCTCACTAGCCAACAATAATATGCTCTCTAGCCCTGGATCCTCGGATAATTCAAGTCCGGCAACAAACTCACCATGCCAACCCACTTCCTCATCACCATCAACAAGTGATTCAGATGATAATGCTTCTCGTCGCATGCTTCCCTGTAGTGACATATATGCACGATGTCCACTAATGGCTACTCGATATCCTCTTCCTTGAGCTCTAGTGGTTTCCTCAAAAACTATTGAACCAACTTGCTTTACACAGGCAAACAAGGATCCAAATTGGCGTAATGCAATGGCTACAGAATTTGATGCACTTCTTCGCAATGGAACATGGAGTCTAGTTCCGCGCACTCCGTCTATGAATGTTGTGGGCTCAAAATGGATATTCCGTCTTAAGTATCGAGCTGATGGTTCTCTTGAATGGTATAAAGCTCGCCTTATAGCCAAAGGATTTAGTCAACAACCAGGTATTGACTTCAATGACACCTTCAGCCCAGTCATCAAAATTACATCTGTCAAATTATTGTTATCAATAGCTATTAGTTCTAATTGGTCTATCCGATAATTAGACGTTTCTAATGCTTTTCTTCATGGTATTCTTGAGGAAACGATTTTTATGGAGCAACCACCTGGGTTTATTCATCCACAATTTCCATCTCATGTTTGTCATCTCAAGAAATCTTTATATGGTCTTCGGCAAACTCCTCGTGCATGGTTTCATCGATTATCTAAATGGTTACAGGCTCAAGGTTTTTCTTGATCAAAAACTGACTCCTCTCTATTCTACAGACATAATGATGGATCTATGATATTTTTTCTTATTTATGTGGATGACATTCTATTAAATGACAATGATCAAAAGGACATCTCAAATTTATTAAGCCTTCTCAATCAGGAATTTCCTATTCGAGATTTAGAAAATGCTCGTTTTTTCTTGGTATTGAACCTATTCCACATGATGAATGTTATATCCTTTCTCAGAACAAATATATTACTGGGCTTCTTCAAAGAACTAAAATGGATGGAGCACGTCCGATCTCTACACCTATTGCTCCAAATAATGTCTCTATACCTTCTTCCTCTTCAGTGATGGCTGATCCCCAAGTTTATCGAAGTATTGTTGGAGCTTTACAGTATGTTACTATTACGCGCCCTGATATTACGTTTGCAGTAAATCGTGCTTGTCAGTTCATGCATACTCCTACTGAACAAAATTGGGAAGGTGTGAAGAGAATACTTCGTTATCTCAAAGGCACTATTCTTCATGGTCTTCTTTTATATCGACACTCATCTCGAGATTTACATGCCTATAGCGATGCGGATTGGGCTATTTCTCCTGAAGATAGACAATCTACTAGTGGATATGCAATATTTCTTGGATGAAATCTTATTTCTTGGAATTCGAAAAAGCAACCTACAGTATCTCGTTCAAGCACTGAATCTGAATATAAAGCTATAGCCAATGCAATGTCAGAAATTATTTGGCTTCAATCTCTTCTTTCAGAACTTCATCTTGCATCAGATATTGCACCTAAAATTTGGTGTGATAATATTGGAGCAACATATCTTACATCAAATCCAGTATTTCATGCTCGTACAAAACATGTTGAAATTGATTATCATTTTGTTCAAGAGCGCGTGGCAAACAAACAATTATCTGTTTCTTATATCTCTGCAGAAGATCAAATTGCTGATATCTTTACCAAGTCATTATCCAAACAACGATTTAGTAAATTATCATGCAAACTCAACGTCCGAGATCTCCCGTTAAGTTTGTCGGGGATAAAAGAGATTAAAGAAAATAAATTTATATTATTATATTATTAGACATTTTGCTTATTAATTTGTTAATTGACATATTCTTTATAAATCTGTTAATTAACAGTTTCGTTATTAATTTTTCATTTGACTAGGTCTCTTAAGGTCTTTATAAATTGTGTATCTCATGAATAAATTTTTTCAATCAAGAAAATTATTTTGTTATTTCTTTCTTTCTCTTTACCTCTTTTCTCTCTCTACTTCT
>JAGFNQ010000206.1:490359-577144 GCA_024364735.1 Boesenbergia rotunda
GTTGAGTCAGAAGGGCGCCGACGATCGAGGGATTGGCGTCGTGGAGGACGTCCTCGAGCGTCTCCTGTTGCTTGCCGGCTTGCGCCGCGGCGAGCGCACAGATTTCGACCGCGATCAACGGGTTGGTGATGGCCGACGATACGACGAGGTGGACGCTCAAAGGAGAGGTGCTCCTGAGTGTCCCATAGGAGGGCGCCCAGGATAGACATGAGGAGGAAGGACAAGATCGCGGGGGGTTCTTGCGAAGAGGGAGATGGCTTCCTTGAGGATGGTGGAGATGCTGGATGTGGAAGGGGCAGGGAGATGAGCCATGGTTTAGTTTGTGGGGGATGTGCATGCAATTGTGATCAGGGATTTATAATCATTTATTTGGTGGTGAAGAAGAAGCACTTCACGGAGTCAACGCGCGTCATTATTGTTGTTGATGACTTAATGTAGAATATCTTCATTTTCTTAGTTTGATGTATATTTCTTGCTAGTTTCCTGGCACCTAAAACATTATCACCCACTAAATGAGATTTTATTTTTATAAAGTAAAAAAAAAGTCATTTGTCGTATTCCCTCTATTTATTGTTTGGCATAGTCATGAATGATTTTTTTTTATTGAATTTCTGTGAATTTCCTAAAGAACGTGTTCGTTGATTCTATCTATACTCCAATTGCAGGAAAGGAATGTAGAGAATACATCGATGCTCAATAGAAGTTACCCTTCAAAACAATCCCTATCGGTAAGTGAAGAAAAGGCTTGATTTTCCTGTTCCAAAGAACTTTTTCATTGCTGAATCTAGAATATCTTGTTCATATGTCCATTAGCAAGTTGACTTCACATCTCGATTGATAGACATAATTGATTTATTTCATTACTAAATATTTTAAGTCTTTAATAGTGCAAAAGGTCTAGTATTAGTCATTCAGCTGAAGCAAGACGCAATTTTAGTGCTCCGAACGTTGCATGGAAAGATCTGGCGACACCAGACTCTTCTCCTCAAAGCTCTGGAAACTACAGTTCTGGAACACCTGCTTCCGCAGAAGATGCTACTTGTAACATAAACAGCACACAAGGCATTCCGGCTGATCTAGTCAATGGTGATGATATTTGTCACATTCTCGAAGGCGCATATTCGAATAAAATCAGACAACATCTTCTATGTACGACAGACAATCTGAAACCAATATACAAGACTTATACAGTCACACAATCTCTCAGCCCACATGATTGACAACATCAATAAATAGGAAAATGAATGACATCATAAAATAATCAAATTCACTAACGTTGCATGCCAACATGACTTACAACACATAAAAAAACCGCAAGCCCCTCCGAAGCACACAAAATACACAACCACAATCAAGCACGAATACAAATCCATAAGACAGTAAAGAAAATATAAAAGTACTATAAAAATACAAAACCAATACAAAGTCATCTCGACAGGTAAGGACTGACTGTTGAACCTCACCTGCAGGGGTGGATCTAGAATTGTAGGTTAGGGAGCCGCATACTAAGTGACATAAATAATTATTATAATAATAACTTTTCAATCTTTCAAAATATATAATGAATATTTATATAAAATATGAGAAATAGAGAGAAGATTTTTTTAAAAAAAAAATTAATCTCCAAGGGATTTCAATCCTAGATGTGTAGTAAAATAAAAATTAAATTTACAATTAGATTAACAATAAATATTTATCTATAAAGGAGTCGAATATTATATATACTAAGAAAATAAAAAATTTCTATACTGAAAAAATAAGAATTTCTATATAGAAATAATGTTATTAAAAATGTGAGGGGAGTCGTGCCCCCCCCCCCCCCCCCCCCCCCCGAGTCCCTATATAAATCCGTCCATACTCTCATGGCAACTCCAAGTACAACAATATCTATTGGGACCAATGTGTACGGTTAGAGGGGTGAATAGTCGTTTACCCACTTCTTTCGTGGTTCTTCATACACGGTTAGTTTGCGCAAGCGGAATAATATAAACTAAAACTAACGCAAAGGAAGATAAACCAATTTAACGTGGTTCGGAGATAAAACTTCTACTCCACAGCTGTCTGTAAGGTAGACGATCCTGATCCATCGGTGGATGACTTCCCGGAAAGCCTCCGGCTAGCTCCTGTAACTCCTTGTGGGTAGAGAAACCTCGCCACAACCTACAATACTCACCTGAGCACTTAGACTATTAATTAACCTTTAATCAAAGTCAATTTCGTCAACCCTAGCCAGCCAAATCGAGCTCCCTTAAATAGAACTCGTGGTTGAACTAGTCGTTATCAGTCGACTGGTGTTAGCACCAGTCGACTGGTACCAATCGAATCTGAACGTTACAGCCTAACGTTCGAATTCCAGCCGACACCTGTCGACTGCATAGAAGATCAGTCGGCTGATCTTTCTATGTCCAACACCAGTCGACTGCTCCAAGCAGCAGTCGACTGCCCAAACCCTAAACTTAGGGTTTCAACCCCGAGTACAGTCACTCAGTACTCATTCTCACCCGACCAACCTAGACCTAGCCTTCTAGCCTCCTCCATCAGCCTTGCGTCTCTCGGATGCCTCTCCATCCTTCACGCCTTAGTAACACAAGTCAGTTAGATAGTTTTGGATTTATGTTTCATGTATGAAAATATGACATTGGGGTTATATTGCATGAAAATTTGGTTGTTGATGTATAGATATCATAGAAACAAATGATAGGGATGTATTGTGGGTTGCTATGGGCAAATACATCAAGAGGAAGTCAAAACTTGGACTTTAAGTCAAGGTTCTATTAAACCATTTAGATAGTTTTGGGTTTTGGGTCAATCATGAGATCCGATATATATTCATTTTTAAATATATTTTTTCCAAGTAGACACGGGTACCACAAACCTCTCCATAAAATTTAGGAATTTTTGGAGAGTTATGGAATTTCTGATGCATTTCTGAAATTAGGTCAAAATGCAGAAATAGGCTGATATCAAGGTATCAGTCGACTGATGTAGAGGTCAGTCGACTGATAATTCTGTGAGATTGATTATTGACTAGGTCAGTCTACTAGTAACTGTCCCATTCGACTGATATAGGCTGAAATTATTTTCAACAAAGTCGAAATGTGTCTTGATGATGTTGAATATGTGTATAACCTTATGGGGGTTAGTACACAATGTTTGTTGTCTTTCAAGGTTAAAGAATCCAATAATTGAGATATTATTGAAGTTCTTTTTTGATGTGTGGCAAAGGGGGAGAAGTGTTGAGTTTAAGTGGGAAACCAACAAACCTTTGCAAGAAATCCAAGCTCAAGGGAATGCTTAGGTGAAGGAGGAGCATTTGTTGGCAAAGGAGGAGAAGTACTTTTTCAAGAAAAACCTACTCATGGGTAGGGCTGTAAATGAATCAAGCCGCTCATGAACTATTTGGAGCTCGATTCGATAGAAGATTGTTCGAGCTCGTTTAATAAAGCTCGTTAATATTAACGAACCAAACTCAAACTCAGCAGTATTCGACTCGTTAGCTCGTGAACAGGCTCGTTAATAAGCTCGTGAGCTAGTTTGTAAAATATAAAATTAATATTTAACATTAAATATATAATTTTGACATTTTTACATTTAATAAATATAAAATATCCAATAAAGCTCATTTGTATGAATAAAATTATAGATTTTAGTAAATATTTTATATTTTTTAGAATATATAATTTATTTTTTCAATAAATTGATGAATAATTTAATTAATAATTTATATTTGATAAGTTCGTTTAGGGCTCGATTAGGCTCGAATATGCTCGTAAGCCATCACTATATTCGATAAATTAAGCTCGAGCTCGGCTCGATAATAAACGAACCAAACTCAAACTCTCAGGTATTCGGCTCGGCTCGGTTCGATTACAACCCTACTCATGGATGAGTTTAGGTAAAGGAGGAGCCTAATGTTAGGTTTCATGATTTATGCATAATCATTTACTTTGTTGTTGTTTCTGTAACTTAAACGGGTTGTCAAACATCAAAAAGAGGGAGATTATTAGAGCAATCTAGGTACCTTAGGTTTTGATGTTTGGGCAAAGGCTTAAGTTAGGTTTATTGTTGTATTTGATATACATTGTAAGTATGCAAGATATAGGTACAACAAAGAAGAAAAGTCCAAGTGTAATCTTAGCAATTGAGGAAGACCCGACAATAAGGTTCGAAACCGAAGGAAGCTCCAAAAGGCAAGACGTGAAGGATGAAGAGGCTGATGGAGGAGGCTAGAAGGCTAGGTCTAGGTTGGTCGGGCAAGGACGAGTGTTGAGTGATTGTACTCGGGGTTGAAACCCAAAGTTTAGGGTTTGGGCAGTCGACTGCTGCTTGGAGCAGTCAACTGATGTTGGGCACAGAATGATCAATCGATTGATCATCACCATAGGTAATGTTATAGAATGATCAGTCGACTGAGGAATATATTTTATAATATTCCTCACTTGGATGGATATGTTACAAATGCAGATACATCATTGCCATAGGTAATGGTCTATAATTAAGTGATTAAGTGGAGCTCATGACTTTCCAAGATTAATGGGTAATTTCTAATTAAATACATAATTTTTTATTAATTTTTATCGGTGTCATTATTAATAGTCCTAAACTCCCTAATAACAAATTACATTTCTTTCTCAGCCCCTACATCAAAAAAAAAAAAATTGCTTCAACTCCCTAATGCATACTAATTTACCCAATTACCCTCATTTTTAGATTAAAAAATCCAAAATAATATATAATTCATTCTACATTCAGTACCATTTAAAGAGAATCTAGTATATTTTTAATCAAATTGAACATAATTTTTTTCAGCCTGACTTATTGATTGAGAGAATCGATTGCGATTGGATAGTCGATTTGGCAACTCTGATCGATTGGGAATCAGATCGATAATCGATCAGCTGAATTTATCGCGAGGAAATAGAACCCTCTTTATTATAGGCACTAAAATCTAGAAGTAGGTATATTTACTCTTAAATTCAATATCATTTAAAGAGAATTTAATATATTTTATATTAAATTGAGCATAACTCTTTTTTCATGTGACCAATTAACTTAAATTGAATCGATTGACCAAATAATTGATCAGATGAAAAAAGAATCGTGAGAAAATATCCTATATTCTAGTTTAAATATAGTAAATTTAAGAGGTATTATATTTTTTAGACTTTTCAACCTTTAAACATAAGGATAATTAGATAAATTGACAAATTGACGTCCATTAGGGAGTTACAAATAAACATTTGTACGTAGGGAGGGAGGAGTTAGAATAAAATTTTTCTAATATAAGAAATGTCAATAAACTTTAGGAGAGACATTAGAGATTTTCAGGCAGTTAACAGTTATTAATACCTTATTTATTTTTTAAGAAAAAAATCAACAAAACCGACCGAAATTAGGATGAGATTTATTTTAATTTATTATACACCTCGAACACACCATCAAGCACTAGTATTATTACACATGACAACTCCAACAAGACTTTCAACCCCGACAATCCGTATTGATAACTCCAACAAGCACAAGGTAACTTTTAATTATAATTTTAGACGACGTCAGCCGTGGGCAAGCTGACGTAGCCGAGCTTCCTTGCCACGGCGGCCTCTTCTTCGTGCCGCTTCTTGCACCCCGAATGCAACACCACGAACGCCCCCAACTTCACGAAACTAACCGCCTTCGTCACCGCAACAGAACCCAATCCCACGCAGAGTTCCCCCCACAGACCCAGATGCAACCTCCTGGTGGCCGCTGTCTGAGCCACGTCCAATGCACATCCAACTACGAACACCACCACCACGATGCCTACGCCTTGCCACTTGCTCCCCCGTATAAGCTCCGCGGCCCTCGAGATGGCCTTCCATCCGCGCGTCCCCTGCTCGACCACAGAGACCACCACGCTCAGCGGAAAAATCACCATCAGGTACACCCACCAGGCCGCCGCCGCGACACCCAGCGCTGCGGCCAACGCGAGCCACCACGCCGACATGCCGTTGAACACCGAGACGCAGTAGATCGCCGTCACCGCGACCGCCGCGACGAAGATGTACACGAAGTTAAGCACCGCGACGAGGAGTTGAGTCAGGAGGGCGCCGGCGAGAGAGGGTTTGGCGTCGTGGAGGACCTCCCTGAGCGTCTCCTGTGGCTTTCCCTTGCCGGCGAGCGCCGCCGCGAGCGCGCAGATGTTGACCGCGGTCAACGTGTAGGTGATGGCCGACGCGAGAACGAGGTTGATGAGCACCACAGAGAGAAGCTCCTTGGTGACCTTTATGAGGGTGGTGAAGAGTTCGGAGTAGGCAGGGCTTCTGGGGTCGGTGGTGGCCAAAGCGGCGGAGATGGGGGCGACGTCGGAGAGGAGGGAAAAGGTGGAAAATTGAAAGGCGGAGAAGAGGAGGGAGCCGGCGAAGACAGAGATGAGGAGGAGGGAGGACAAGATTCGGGGGTTCTTGGCGAAGAGGGAGATGGCTTCCTTGAGGATGTTGAAGGTGCTGGATCTGGAAAGAGCGAGGAGATGAGCCATGGTGGCGGCGGACGAGCAGCTGTAGATTAGTTTCCGGGGGATGTGCAATGCAAATATGCAATTGTGAACAGGGATTTATAATCATTTAATTTCATGGCGAAGAAGAAGGACTTCGCGGAGTCAACACGCTTATTGGAACTTGTAAGTTACTTGCTTGCTGGGTCGGTTTGAACAGTCAAAAGCATCTTTCGGCGAAAGAAGGAAATTTCTGTTATTTTTCTCTGATGATTTGTTTATTTTATCCATTATAATTTAGAATATTGTATTTTTAAGCAATTTAAGAGAAATAAAGATTTTTATTTTTTTTAATTCGTTTTAGAAAGAAAAAAGCAAAAAAAAAAAAAACGCCGTGGAAGATGAGGAGTTAAAGGATAAAGGAGAAAGATGAAAGGCCAAAGGAGAAAGAGAATGAATTTGATAGCGAGGGGTGCTCGATTATCTTGAAATGGAAGTCAGAGATAGTTCCGTCATAATTTATGGGATAGCAATCTTATATCGAATCGGTTCGAGGTTAATAGGATCAGATCAATCAATAGGTAAGATCGGATTTGATCAAGTTTGAAGGTCAACTAATCTAGCGAAAATTATTAATTTTATTGATTTAAATATGAATATACGACGTGGGCGAAAGGGCGGGTCCATGTCACCTCAAAGTCCGTCTAACAGCGAGGTGTGTCATCACTCTAGGTCGGGAGAAGGGTCCACGTCACCTCAAATCCCGTTCGTCCGCAGTTCGGATCCTCTGCGCCACTTTCGCCTCTGCGCCTCTGCGCCACCCACTAAACGACAAAAAAGTCGCGTGGGTTGCGCGTGCGTTGCGCGTGAAGAAGCCCGCGTGACCGAATGAGGCGTGAAGAAGCCAAAAACATTTTTGCGCCTCCCGCTCGCGATCGACCCGTGCCCTAAATCCCCCTTCGCCCCTTTCCCCGTCGGCTTCGTCTCACGCGTGCCGGCCCTCTTCTCTGGTCGTGGGGACTGCTCTCCGGCGAACTCTTCATGTTACGACGACGGCGAGCCACGATTAGCCATCTCCGATCCGTCTCCGACGAACCCTCGAAGGTCTTCAAGGTTCCCTGCTCTCCGGCGCTCGCCTGCCCTCTCCGATCCGCGTGAGAGCTCGCCTTCCCTGCTTCTTCAAGGTCTTCAAGGTTCCCTGCTCTCCGGCGCTCGCCTGCCCTCTCCGATCCGCGTGAGAGCTCGCCTTCCCTGCTTCTTCAAGGTCTTCAAGGTTCCCTGCTCTCCGGCGCTCGCTTCCCTCTGAAACAGCCGGCGAAGTCCCTGTTCTCCATCGCCCCTCGCGTGCCCTAGTTCCCAACTATCCCTTCGCGCCCTCAGAGCCGGCCCTGGGCCAGGGCAACCAGGGCACCTGCCCAGGGCCCAAAAGTAATAGGGGCCCAAAAATATATATATATATATATATATATATATATATATATATATTATATATATATATATATATATATATATATATATATATATATATATAATATGTTATATTATATTAAATACTTTTATCTTTCCTTCTTTCTCTCTAAAATCCTAAACGGTCCGAATCGGCGAATCCCTCAAAGGCTCAAACGGCAAACGCTCGACTCTCATCTGAAAACGAAAAACCCTAGCTGCGCTCCTCTCGCCGTTTGATTCTCCTCGGCGTCCTCGACTCCTCGCCGAAGTCCCTCTCGGCGTCCTCGACTCCTCGCCGAAGTCCTTCGCGGCCTCGCCGAAGTGAGCGGCCGTCTTCCCGCAGAAAGGGGAAAACTGAAAAGGTTACATCAGATTCATCATATTTTTGATAGTTTCATCAGATTTTATTTTGATCAGATTCGATTCTTGATTGTTTCATCAAAAATCGATTTTTTGATAGTTTCGATTTTTTGATCAGATTCGATTTTTCGATAGTTTCGATATTTTGATTTTTTTTGATAGTTTCGATTTTTTGATTTTGATCAGATTCAATTCGATTTGATTTTTGATAGTTTCATCAGATTTGATTTTGATCAGATTTGATTTTCATCAGATTTGATTTTCATCAGATTCGCCGACTGAGCTGTATGGTTTCATCAGATTCATCATATTTTTGATAGTTTCATCAGATTTGGGATCCTATTGAATTTGTTCCTGGGTAAAATAATGTCAAAGTTCTCATGTAGATATATTATGATAATCCAACGTCCCTGCACATAGCCTCGACTTTCATGTTTCGCAACATGACAAACTACATAGAGTTTGATTTACAACTACACCAAAAAAAAAATACAGTTCAGTCCAGTTATCACATCATTTGCAAGCTGTAATCATCAACTAGTGCATTTCAGTATTTGCTAAGTCCTTAAGAAGTCCGAGAAAAAATTTTGATCGGATTTGGAGTTTCATCATATCAGAACAATAATTTTCTGATGAACAATTTTCATCAGATCAGAACAACAATTTTCTGATGAATAATTTTTATCAGATTAGGACTTTGTTCCGCTGTCAAAGGAGAAGCTGATGTTTTCCTTTTACTGTTAATATCAGTTTTGATATTGTGTGACTTTGTTTTAGAAAATTGTTGTTGTTCTTGTAGAATATCAGTTCCCCATAGCTCAATTTTGACTCTGTTAATATCAGTAATGATGTTTTCCTTTTACCGGTAGTATCAAAAAATTGTTATTCTTGTTGTTCATCAGAAAATTGTTGTTCTTTTTGTTTGGAATAATTAGTGAAATTATTGTTCATATATGTCTTCTCATGTATGCTATTTTTTCCTCATCTTATGATTTTTTTTGTGAGATATTATTGGTTTGCTCTAAAACACAATTGAATTGTTGTATTTTTTATAAACTTGCAGGATATCTGTGTAAGATCTTATATAAGTGGATTCAAATTGAAGAAAAATTCTTCATATCAGGTTTTATTGTTCTTTGTTTATTGCCTATTGTTCATAATTTTCTATCATCATGAAACAACTCTCTGGATATCAAAAAAGACAAAAAAAGAAAAAAGAAGAGGAGATAGCCCAAAGTTTAAGAGGTTCATTGAATAAATATTTTAGTAAAGAATCTCATAACACAACGGAAAGCTTAGATCAAATTTTAACTAATGAATCAAATGCAGATGTAGATTTTGTTGAAAATAAGAATGATGAAAATGAAGAATATGTGAGAAATGAAAGTGATGAGGATGAGAAATTTATAGAAAATGAAAACAAAGATAATACAGATTTTAAAGATTTGGATGAAACTGAAATTCATAAAACTAAAGATATTGATAATTGTTGTAATGATGAGCTTACAAACCAATATCAATGTTCAACACTTAGATATGATTTGAACATATTTGATCCAAGAGTTTGGGATAATCTTGACACAAATATGAGAGATTTACTTGTGGAAAGAGGTCCTAAAAGAGAAGATATTCTCGAGTTTCCTTTAGATAAAGAATCTCGATACTTTGCTCATACTTATTATGTTCAAGTGTTACCAAATGGTGAGACTCGTGATCGAAAATGGTTAGTGTACTCGAAAGAGTTAGACAAAGTATTTTGTATTTGTTGTAAGTTGTTTAAAGTAATGCACACCAAAAGTAATTTAGCAAGAGAAGGAGTTAATGATTGGAAACATTTATGTGACAAACTTAAACAACATGAAAATAGTGTTGAACACCTCACTAATTTGAGAGCTTTTGTTGAGCTACAAGTGAGATTAAAGAAAACATTAACAATTGATAAGGAAATACAAGAACAAATTAAAAATGACACAAAACATTGGAAACATGTTATGCTAAGAATAGTTGTTGTTGTCAAATGTCTAGCTATACATAATTTGGCATTTCGAGGTACACATGACAAAATTTATGAAGATGGTAATGGTAATTTTTTGGGTCTACTTGAAATGATTGCAGATTTTGATCCAATAATGCAAGAGCATTTTCGACTCATTCAAGATAAAAAGATTCATTATCACTATCTTAGTCATAAAATTCAAAATGAGTTAATATCTATTCTAGCCTCCAAAGTCAAGAATGCAATAATTAGAAAAGTAAAAGAGGCAAAATATTTTTCAATAATTCTTGATTGTACACCGGATGCAAGTCACAAAGAACAAATGACCCTTATATTAAGATGTGTAGATATTTCAGAGACTCCAATTAAAATAGAAGAGTACTTCTTAGAATTTATAAATGTGGAAGATACAACTGGTTTAGGCCTTTTTAATGAATTACAAGTTGTTTTACGATCTTTAGAACTTGATATTGATAATGTGAGAGGGCAAGGCTATGATAATGGATCTAATATGAAAGGCAAAAATCAAGGTGTGCAAAAGAGATTGCTTGACATTAATCCTAGAGCATTTTACATGCCATGTGGTTCTCATTCTCTTAACTTAGTTGTTTGTGACATGGCAAATTCTTGTGTTAAAGCAAAATCATTTTTTGGAGCATGTCAATGTATGTACACCGTGTTCTCTAATTCAACAAAAAGATGGAATGTTTTGCTTGACTATATTGATGGATTAACTTTAAAATCATTGTCAACTACAAGATGGGAAAGCCATATTGAAACAGTCAAAGCAATACTAACTCAAGCTTCCCAAATCAGAGAAGCTTTGTTCAAATTAGCAGAAATAAGTGAAGATAGCAAATTAAGTAGAGATGCTGAAACTTTAGCATCTGGTGAACTTTCAAGTTTTGAATTTATATTAAGTCTTGTTATTTGGCATGATATTTTGCATAAAATTAACTTAGTTAGCAAAAAATTACAATCAGAGGATATGCCTCTTGATGTTGCTATAAAGCAATTATCTGGTCTTGTTTTCTTTTTTGAAAAATATAGAGAAAATGGTTTTGCTTCTGCTATGGTTGACGCAAGAAAAATAGCACTTGATATGGAAATTGAGCCTGTATTTCCTACAAAACGTAAAATTTGTAGAAAAAGACATTTTGATGAGATTGCTAACACTGAAAGGGAAAATCAATCTCCGGAAGAATCTTTTCGAATAGATTATTTTATCTTAGTGGTTGATATTGCTCTTGGGCAATTGAAGAGTAGGTTTGAACAGTTACAATATTTTGAATCTATATTTGGGTTCTTGTATGATGTTACAAAATTAGTTTCATTGGATGATGATGAATTGATGAGTTCTTGTGTGAATCTTGAAAACACTTTAAGAAATGATGTTACTTCTGATATTGATGCAAAATATATGTATTCAGAACTACAAGTTTTGCAAGTAATGTTACCAAGTGAATCTTATGAAGCAAATAAAAAATGGTCTTCCATTCAAATATTAGAGTTTTTAAAGACAATGGATATATTTCCAAATGTGATGATTGCTTATAGGATATTATTGACAATACCTGTGACAGTGGCATCTGCTGAAAGAAGTTTTTCAAAATTAAAATTAATAAAATCTTATTTACGAACCACAATGACTCAAGATAGGCTAAATGGATTAGCAATTTTATGCATTGAAAAGAATATTTTGGAAAACATTGACTATGATGCTATTATTGATGATTTTGCCTTTAAAAGTGCATCACGAAGACATTTTAAATGAGTTATCTCTGTGCTTTTAGGTCTTGGGTTTGAGTGTAGTGTTGATCTTGTTGTTACAAGATGTAGAATGCTAATGTTATGCTAATCTCAGTGCACATTTAACTACTCCATTGTGAAATTTGGCCCTTCTATATTTTTGTTATCAGGCTCATATTTATTTATTTCTATGCATTATCTGCTTCCATGCCCAACATATGAATTAGCTTAAGCCTACATAGGATTATAATGGATCTTAGTAGGATTGAACATAACATGCCCTGCTCTTCCTGGTATTGCCTTATTCTCGTTGGACGTGCTGGTCATGCAATGACTCAGATGCGTGAGGTCAGTTCCTTAGCATTATTGTCTAATTATTCAATTAATAAGACCTTTGAATTTTGAATATTATTGAAGGCTACTGTGATTATATACCTTCGCAGAATGATTTTAATTTGCTTTTTGAGAGTCTTGTTTTGAATAAAATAAAATCTGAAAGACTGAAACCATTTATAGACCTTGCGCAGGGCAAGTGATGTCCTGATGGTTGGTGATGATTCAGACTATGCCAGAAATGTCAATCTTTCAGTTGCTATTGTTGCTTCTGCTGCTATGAAAGAGAATCGTTTAACATTTACTTGGCTTGATGGAGATGTTCAGCAGGTAAACCAAATATCACGTGTACATATAAACACTGAGGTCCACACATTGATTCTTGCAACTCTTATGTGAATTCATAGTTAAAAAGCTTTAACAAATGCAGATTTCTAACACCTCTTGTTTATTTGTAAGATTGGATACAACTAAAACAATGCAAATATTACACCATACGCTACTCTTTAACTATGATATGTTTTTTGAATAAAGTAATGATCAGTAAATTCCCCTTCACAGTATGTAAAGAACGTTCTCCATCCTTTAACTGAAACTAATAACTAAGAATATCTTCTTTTTTTAATTTATTTTTTAATATTTTGATACTTTCAGAATAACTTTTGTAACTTTCTTGCAGAAATATTGCCAATTTCACCTTGCTCTAGAATACCATACTAAAAGTTGTGGACTAAGTTTTGAAGATGGTGTCGATGCACCTCAAATATTGAATGTTTGTTATTTAAGAAACTCATTGGCTTCTACATTAATATAATTCACCAGTTTTATATTTAAAATTGATAACTGTGATACAAAATTGCTTATTACTTGATGATCCTTCAATTATTTTTGCCCTAAGCAGTTGTTTCATTCAGTAAACTTCATACTTTCAGATTTGTTACAGTGTCATTATATGTTAGCTCTTAATCACTTACTGGTTAATGATTTGCCAGTGGATCAAAGCAAAGGAATGCTTGGCACGTATGATCCACAATGCGATCCCTATGAACATTTGTTGGAGGAAGAAACTACTCCATGCGAAACTCAAGGTAGCATCGATTATTCAGATTCAGCTAACCTCCCTATTCTGGCACTTCAGCCAAATTTATAATTTACAGCCTTTTGATATTTTTTTCCCTTTGCTCTTTGTTCCAGTTCGAGGATGATGATAAGAAATGCCACCTAGAGCTCGACTATTCCTTTGAAATCAAGCAGCGCTAGTAATGTTATTCTTTTGTATGATTAATCATTGCAAATTACAAACTGCAATTCATCTATAATTATTTGCATAGTTTTAAATTATTGTGTCTTGATATATGATTGAAAATATATTCGATGAATAAAATTAATAAAAAAAAATATTTAGAAGATAAAATTAGGGCATAATTTATAATTTCGCCCAGGGCCTTTAGACAATAAGGACCGGCTCTGCGCGCCCTTCTCCCCTTCCGGCCGGCAACGCGTTCCAAATCCCTGCGCCGATCGCGTGCTGCCCAGCGAGATCTTTGTCCCAACTGCAACCCTAGCGGATACAATTTGTAAGTTGTATGCGTAAGTGCACTGCTGAGCTTCCTTTCCCTCGAACATTTTATCTAAATGCTGAGGAATCTATATGATGCAAACCTCGAACATTTGATTATCTGCACATTTTTGCTAGTTGCATGTGTAACAGTAATAAGCAGCAAGTTTTTGCACATGATTTTAATAAGTGCACTGCTGAGCTTCCTTTCCCTCAAACATTTTATCCAAATGCTGAGGATTGAGGAATCTATATGATGCAAATCTGTTTAAGATTTTATACAAGACCGAATGATCTTTATGGTGCGAAATTATTAAGCTCTAGACTTGTCCTATATCTACTATTTCACTTAATGTTAGACTTTGTCAATGAGTGAAGTTCTTTATCCCCACCGACTCTTTTTCTTTTTCCAAAAGATATATATATATTTCTATTATTAGTTGGAAATCCTATATAAAGGAGTAGATAAATGTGTAGATTGTATTGGCATGGTTTTGTTCATAATATTGATAGTCTATTTCTCCTTTCATTCTTGGTTCTCTCCTCTTGTTTATGTTCTCTACCCTTCCTCTTTTCTTGAAACAGATTAGAAGCGTAGCTTTAGATTGGTGGTAAAATGGTGAGTAGTTTGATTTAATTTCAGTTTGAAAGTCGAAATATGTAATTTATGTTATATAAATATCATTAGTGTTTTTATTGGTTTTTTGTTGTCCCCTAATATAGTCGAAGACATACGTTATTTTTATTGGGCGAAACCCTGGTATTTATGACAGTTGGGAGGAAGCACATTTACAAGTTGATAAATATAGCTGTAATTCCTACAAATCGTTCAAGACCAAGGAGCAAGCAATGAGAGCTTTTGATGCTTATAGAGAGAAACAACATGCTTCCTTTAACCCTAGAAGCCAAAAAAGTTCAAACTCAAGTTCGGGATCAACTTCAACTGCCACGACTAGTTCCAGTCAAAAACTGAAGCAAAGCGAAGAACTGGCCAAGTTAATGGATGCTCAATTACATTTAGCTAAAGAGTATCGTGATAATGCATTAAAGATTGCTGAGATTTACGATGATATGAACAAGAAAGCAGATTGATTGTATGTTGATGATTAGTAGACTTTTAGCAGGATGAATGTATTGAACTGAAAGTGCTAGTTGTTTTCTGCATTTCAATTCTACGTATCAGTCCACTCCTTCAGCAATTGAACTTTGTCTCAAGTAGTTGTTAGATCTTCTTTTAGCTGCCTTGGAACTTTATTGTATTTGATCTGATGAGTTCTTTACTTTGTATCAAGCTTGTATCAAGTTTGTCATTCTTTCTATTGTGACTTTTATAACCAGCTTATGATCCATTTATTTATCGTGGGATGTATCAGTTACCAAAGACAGGAATGTTGATCTTTTGACAACCTATAATTGATCTTTTGACAACCTATAATTAATTTTATATTAATCTAAAATCATTTAATCTATTAATTGATTTTATTTAAAATTAATTTTTATTAAAAAAATAAATTTGATTTACTTAAATTGTAAAATTAAAATCTATACCACAACAAATCATGGAATTTCTGATGCTGTTTTGTAACATTCCCATTTGTTTGTAGTGTTGCAACTTTCCATTTTTCCCATATTGAAAGGCAGTGAAGACAATCGTATTGTGCAGCCTTAATAGAAAGTTCTTTTCCAATCATCCTCTATGAACTGAGAATAAGCACCAGTGGCAAACTTGAGTATGAATTGAGAATAAGCTTCAGTGACAATCTTGAGCATGAATTGTCTACAAATCAAATAAAAGATATGTACAAATATCAAATTCTAGAATCAGTTCTACCAATGATACCTCAGCAGGCATAATACATACACCAGGATTCGACTACCGGACGATCATGAGCAATGAACAAAAGGAAATATTTACTTCATCAAATTTTCGAGTGCATCATGGATGGCGCTGTTCCTAAAGGAAAGCCTTCCTCGATTCAAAGAATGAGGACCGTTCCACACGGACCTGCGTTCACTTGGGAAAAGGCTTTTGCACAATTGCAACATCAGTTTGTTCTCTTGTAATTGGGGGAATTTTTGCGTCTTAGTGAGATGATCGTGTCCATGTGATTCCTGCAGTTGCCATTCATATCCTTTCCTGCGTCTTAGTGAGATGATCGGGGATGGGAATCACCGAACTAAAAAAAAATAGAATCATGCAACTTACGTATATTCATATCCTTTACTGCAATGTAGCAAATTTCAAGCAAAAGTCAATTTAACCAACCTCTTGATTTTGGTTCGTATGTGAATAATGGTATGTAGCTGCATCATCTTTCTGCTCTCCGGGTTGCATGACATCTCTGTTGTCATCTTCTTCACCATTTGCATTTGTATCAATCTCAGGCAAGCGGTCCACACTAGAGGTTGCATCCTCACTGCAAGGAATATCTTGAGCAAAGTTCTCCTGCGTTGCATACTTTATCGACTTTAGTTATTGATGTGAAGCTGAGAGAATATTAATAACAAATAAAGTGCTGAGCTCTCATGCATTCCAATCTTTGTTAACCAAGTTATTTATCTGAAGCTGGGAGTATTTTAAGAACAAACAAGGATAGCACTTATGATGAAAAAGCAACGCATAAATGATAAAACATAATATTGGATGAAAATAGCACAAGAAGATGAGTACAACGAAAAATATTGTGAAACAAACAAATGAGGATTGGATACAAGGATAACTTATCTTGGTATTGTATGGAGGAAAAAAACAGAACCTTCAACTATTTGAGATTGGCCACCCTAATCTTATATGTCCATCAAGATTTATAAAAGCTATAGCATGGAATAAAGTGTATGGGTTTTGCTCGATCATACTGAATATACCCTTGAATCTAGTCATGTTATCTGCAGTTGAAAGTAATACTACCAAAAAAAATCACAGTAGAAAGATTATACTATGCAAGAGTCCATACCACCAACATGCATTGACAATTCAAAAGGGACTTCCCCAAAATGTCTCAAGGAGAATTCAACGCTTACCATTGTCGAACTCAGATAAACATCCTTTTCTTACCATTTGAAGGCATAGATACTGAAGCCCAATTCCTTTTAGTTGCAAAAATCCTAAGCCAAGTGATTCAAATCATATCAAATGATTCTTTGTATTCCAATCATGTCAAAACTGACCAAACTGAATGTGGCCTCCAAAGTTTCCAATATCACCATAGGAGGCTCTTCAAAGTTCAAAATGACAAGCTGATGCATCCGACACTTTTAATTTTCCTTGATAAATTGGTAAGTAATGATATTGACATAATTCCATGTATAAGTCAGAAAACAGTCCAAATAATATAGTTATGTAACCTATGTCAAATAGATTTCAAATGTTTTGAGTACCTTTAGAAAGTTACATTATGTAAATTATTTCAAAATAGTAGCTCATGTTAAAGTAAAGGGAGATAACTAATAGAAAATATACAGCATCAAATCAATGATTCTATCTTTAACTAAAAATGTTTAATGGAAATGCATATAATGAAACAACTGGATATTAACTAATATAAGCATCAAATCAATGATTCTATCAATGATTCTATCTTAATTTAGATCGATGTTTAACATGTCAAAGTATCGAATACAGTCTTCAATTTCGAGAGTAACTGGGATTTGAGAAGAAAGCATAAGCCTCTTGTTGAACAATCTTGCACCAACGTGAGTCCTCCAATGTTGGCACTAACTCTAGTGCTAGGATGCAGATGTCAAAATCCATCTACAGCAATAAAATATAACACATAACAACAATAAAATATAACAACAAACAAAAACAATAGTACCTAGCTGAACTCGAGCAACATTTATTTTTTCCAGCCGAACTGGCCATGCTTCCCCATAAATTTTCCATGCTTGAACTTGCCATGGCCGAATCCGTGGGAATGCATTCCATGCCCGTAATATCCTCCTGTATACAGAATATGCTCACATATAAATATCATGTCATCTTACCTCTTAATATAAGAATGTTGGTAATAAAAAATGAGACTCACCGTGGTGTGGAGCTGATGGACCAAGATACCCAGCGAGTGGATATCCAGAAGGTAGATAATCAGATGGAGGATATCCATAAGGTGGATATCCAGCTGGGGGATATCCGAAAGGTGGATATCCAGCAGGAGGATATCCTGATGGAGGAACAAATCCAACAGGCGGTATCCAGCACGTGGTATCTAGCGCGTGGTATCCGGTGCTTGAGGAAGTCGCCTGATAATAATCACTGACAAAGTTATTTATTTTTGTTGTGTAAATGGTGGAAATTGAGACAACTATAAACCTGAGACAGTTGTGTAATTGGTGGAAATTGAGCTTCTGGCGTAGGCTCTTCTATATCCTATTAAAAAAATAAAATTAATTAATTCTAAATGATTTTTTAAATATAACACCAAATAAAAAATTCAAATATTAGTAAAGATAAAACCTGAACAATTGTTGGATTTTGTTTATTTTTGCTTGCCGCATTTTTTTTCTAGAAGAAGCTTCTATGCCTCGTTGCAATCTCTTGCCTGAAATTGTTTTCTTCTTGGGTTTAATTCCTTTGGCTAAAACCTGACTGTTTTCTTCTAGAGATTGAACTAACTCAGTAGCTTCTTGGCTAAAGTTTGATTGGTGGACATTTGCTTCAGTTACTTGTAACTTTTTGTCCACCATCTTACACAAGCTAAGCATACCATTTTTTACATCCATGTATGTGTCCTCTCTGTCTGCTGCCTTGTTATGCAATTGAATAGATAATCCAGACAAATCCCGATATCGCATATTTCGAAGAAGTTTTGGATCCAAACCATCTGTGTTCACACTTGAAGTACTACCTCCAAAGTATCCATCTTTTGCATTTCTTGTCCATCTTTTCAAAACATACTCATTTGGGATCTTCCTGATATTTTGCATAGAAAATATTTTCAAAATATGAGAACATAACATCCCAGCAAATTCATATTTTCTACAGCTACAACTGCACTGGATGTTTTCACAAGATGAATCAAGTGTAACTATATGATGGCACTTCTTTTTGTCCGAACTAACTTTGTATGTTGCATGTGATCCAACAATCTCATAAATTTCTACATTAGAATCATGAGATTTATACCACTCTTGTTCAAAACACTTGTATACCTCAGGAGTATAAGTAGAACTCGCATGTTGTAATATTTCCACTGGATACAATAAACATGGAACACTTGAATTTGATCTAAAATCAGCTTTTAACTTTTCATATCGACGATCATCAAGCAATCTCTGAAAGTGATGGAAAAAGTCTAAAAATTTATGCTGATAAGAGACATATCTTTTCAAAACACTATTCATGCTCTCACTTCTTTGGGTTGTAGTCATATCCGCACAAAACATTTGTCGTCCATATACTAAAGCTCATTTTTCTTTTATGCGAAATAATCGTCTCAACCAAGCATTCTCTTCAAGTCCATACTTTGTCAACATTATGTTCCAAGCTGAAATAAAATCTTCCTCTTCATCAAAGTCATATATACACGAGGAAAAATCTTTAGCAAACTCTTTGAATTGAGAAAAAACTCCACTCAAATGAATTGCGGCATTTTGATAAATGTGCCAAATACACAAACGGTGATGTGTTTCAGGCCATTTGGAAGCTAAAGCCCTTGCCATTGCAGCATCTTGATCAGTAAGAATGGTTGTTGGTGTTTTCCCTGACATAGCTCTGGTGAATGTATCAAACAACCACTCAAATGTCAAAGCAGTTTCATCATATAATAAAGCTGTACCGAAAATTATGGATTGCTTATGATGATTAACACCTACAAACAATGCAATTGGACGACCTTCATTGTTCATCCTGTAGGTTGTGTCAAAGCAAACAACATCTCCAAAAATGCTATAATCAGCTCTCATCTTAGCATCAGACCAAAAAATATTTGTGATCAAATCATCTTCATCAACTTGAATAGCATCAAAAAAATTAGGATCATCGGACTGCATTTTTTGTAAATATTCAAGTACACCTCCTGTATCCCCAACTCTCATATGTCCTGTTCTTTTGGATCGTAAGTAATTCTTATAATCTTCAGGAATAAACCCTAAATTCTCCCTCCCACCTACTTGTCTCGCCATAAGATCATGAGATGCTTTTGGGGGGATTCCAACCTCACATGCCATCTCAATTTGTATCGCTGCATCAGAAGAAATGTTCCTATGAGATCTGTAGAGATGTGTTTTGTTTGGGCTTGAAAGATAGTGATTATGCTCTTTAACAAATTGCACAACTCTAAACTTGCCATGATTTCGACAACTAATCTTCAGTTTAGCATCACAACCAAATCTTGTTTCAGGACGATGTTCTTTCACATAAATATCATGCTTGTCCTTTCCCCTTTTACCTTGTGCGCAACAACAAAATGTCTTGTCAATTAAATTTCCAGATCTATCACTATGGGCTCTTGACTTTCTTATACCAAATCCAACTTGTTTAGCATATTTCAAATAAAAATCATACGCTTCTTCTTCTGTTTGAAATTCCATACCCATTTTTGGCACAAAATCTTCTGTGATTAAACAAACAATGCAACCATACCAATCAACAATGCATATATTTAGTCAAATTCTGTAAAATTCGAGGTATATAAAGTTGAATATAGTCCAAATATGAATCTCATTACCTTCATCAGCCCTATGGGCTCCGATTGCATCCGAATACTCTTCAATTGTTTCATCAAATTGCAACCTACGGCAACTTGTAGATTCACCCTCCATAATCTGTGATTAAAGAAGTCTTGTTCAGAATTCTAAAGATCACCTTATCTATCAAAGTGACATAATGGAAAATTGGTGCTATCAATAGATTTCAGCAAGATTTGATACTGTTAAAAATCAAAACAATTTTTGAATAGATCAAAACAAGTTTTAAGGACTTGATAAAGAATTTTTCAATACTAAGAAAATGCATCGCACATGATTTTCTTTTTCAATAGTAAGAAAATGAAACGCATACAACTTACAAATTGTATCCGCTAGGGTTGCAGTTGGGACAAAGATCTCGCTGGGCAGCACGCGATCGGCGCAGGGATTTGGAACGCGTTGCCGGCCGGAAGGGGAGAAGGGCGCGAAGGGATAGTTGGGAACTAGGGCACGCGAGGGGCGATGGAGAACAGGGACTTCGCCGGCTGTTTCAGAGGGAAGCGAGCGCCGGAGAGCAGGGAACCTTGAAGACCTTGAAGAAGCAGGGAAGGCGAGCTCTCACGCGGATCGGAGAGGGCAGGCGAGCGCCGGAGAGCAGGGAACCTTGAAGACCTTGAAGAAGCAGGGAAGGCGAGCTCTCACGCGGATCGGAGAGGGCAGGCGACCGCCGGAGAGCAGGGAACCTTGAAGACCTTCGAGGGTTCGCCGGAGACGGATCGGAGATGGCTAATCGTGGCTCGCCGTCGTCGTAACATGAAGAGTTCGCCGGAGAGCAGTCCCCACGACCAGAGAAGAGGGCCGACACGCGTGAGACGAAGCCGACGGGGAAAGGGGCGAAGGGGGATTTAGGGCACGGGTCGATCGCGAGCGGGAGGCGCAAAAATGTTTTTGGCTTCTTCACGCCTCATTCGGTCACGCGGGCTTCTTCACGCGCAACGCACGCGCAACCCACGTGACTTTTTTGTCGTTTAGTGGGTGGCGCAGAGGCGAAAGTGGCGCAGAGGATCCGAACTGGTTCGTCCGGGATGTATGTCATCACTCGTGAGGTAATGTGTCCCAGGGAAGTTCAATTTCACTTTCGGATATCCAAGTCAGATCTTAATGACCCAAGAATATATTACTATATGCTCGGGATGATAATGCCTGAACGGATACTCTTAGATAAACTCAATATGTACTGCCGAAGTTAACTTGTATAGTTCCGGACAGATGTCTAATCACTTGCATATGGATCTTGGGCGGACGAAAGACCGCTCCTTGCATCAATTCCTGGGCGAGCAGTGGGATGAGTGACGACAGACAATCCTAAATACATAACACCTGCCATCATTAATATTTCTCTCGTTACTAAATAGATTGAGCCCCAAAAGCATTAAAAACAAAAACAAATGAAGACATTAAATAAACTATAATTATAAATATGCCAAAAATTATACTTGTCAGATTTTAAACAGGACAATTGTAACAGTCCCCCGACCATCAATGCGGAAGGCGAAAGGTCACTGAAAATAATATAAAAGGTACCCTACACAGAAAAAAAATAAAGTGTCTCTAATTAGAAAAAAAAACTTTTTTTTTACTTTCAATTAATTTTCTCTCTCTTGAATTTGACTTGAGTAATATCGCTGGGAAATCCTTAGCACCATTCTAATTCTATTTTTCAAGTTTTCTTGAGTACATGTGTTCTAGGTTATAAGTTGTCCTTTGCGCAGACCGGATCTTCCGTACCGGCCATGCCTCTGTACCTGTGTACTAACTCATCGGCGATCGCCGGCGAGTCGTCCGATCGACGATCGGACACCACCAATAATTTTTTATCGTCGTTCCGAATAAGATGATATCCTCGGAGAACGGTGAACCCGTTGAAATCGTCGCATCAGACGTCTCGTCGGATTCGACGGTGAATACGGTAACATCACAATTGCAGCGAATTTCGACGGGTTCACCGTTCTCCGAGGATATCATCTTATTCGGAACGACGATAAAAAATTATTCGTGGTGTCCGATCGTCGATCGGACGACTCACCGGCGATCGCCGGCGAGTTGGTACACGGGTACAGGGGCATAGCTGGTACAGAGGATCCGGTCTGTCCTTTGCGTGCTTCTTCCTCTACGTGTTTGCTCTAGCATCACAGCCACCTCAGCTACATTCTCCTAATCACCCGGGCACGTTTTTGGGAGATCACACATCAGGAACAATATCGAAAATAATTTATCTTTTGATTGAGCCGTACTAGAAAATAGATTGATGAGGTAAGTCCAAGTGGGGCCATTGGCCTCGAAAAGAAGGAAGTAAGTCAAGGATGTGGCTTGCGTGGCTTAGAGGAAGACTCCCCGCTTGAGAAAGTACTTTTCGTATCAGGACTCCTCTAAGCATGACTAGTTGACTGTAATCATAAGGCATCCAAGGACTTCCCTTAGAGAACTTTCCCGAGCGAGAAGTCCCTCCAGATCGAATAATCTCTTCCGAGTCAGTAACTCTTATCTTAGGTAAAATCAAATTTTATATGTTATTAAAGATAATAAATATACATGAGGAGCACCGGAATAGTAAAGAAGACTTTAATAATCGAATAATTAAAACGTATATTAATAATTATCTTTAATGATTATTATAATCATGATTTTCATGACACATTAATGATTAATATTCGAAAAGCGAACAATAAAGAAAAAGAATAAAGGTAGGAAGCAACGGTAATAAAGGACAGATGCAGAAAAAATATCAGAATTCTCTCTCCACTTTTTCTTTCAATTTTTATACTAAGTCTATTCCAAATTTTTTTTGACTTAAGTGACGGAGTTGTAATTATCATTTTTCCCCAAAATTTTTATCATCATTTCAAACATCGAGGTCAAAATCAAAAGTCAATCCATCGTTATCAGTAGGCTGTTTGTTGGCTCTTCATCACCCGGAACATAAATATTCAAAATTCATAAATTTAAAGAACGAAAAAAATATTTTCGATGTTGAACATCAACTAAATAAATATTTTAAATAATCTTCAAATATTAACTCTGCAAAATATAAAGTACGAGTCTCCCCAAAAAAAAATTAAATTGTGTTTTCTATCTAAACTGTGTAGCTATGGATTTTACCGTTCCTATTGATCTTCACTATAAACTAATTCTCCAAATATTCCAGGATCATTTTGATACGCTCATATCCATATCCTGATTTTGTAAACTATGAACCTATCATGGAAAGAAAAATAATGAATCGGATATATCGAATCTAGAATAATTGATATGGTTTCATAAAAATTTCTCATTAGTCGTCTGAGTAATCGAAAACTTTTCTACGATGATCCGGTCGGGTAGATTTTCTGAGTTGATCGGGAGCCCGATCGGATCAAGTCTTGGTCAGGTGAAGCTGATTGAGTCAAGTCTTGGTCAGGCCAGGATAGGCGGGTGCATCAGACGCCGATCTAGTTTGAGTGATCAGAATTCGAGGTTACTCGGGCTGGGAGTCGGCCAACGATATCCGGTCGGACGTTCCCGGTCAGGAGTCACCGGTCGGGGATGTTCGGTCGGACAAAGTTAGAAGCACTTGTCGGCCCCCTGGAAAAGGAAACACTCAGTACAGAGTGGTCCTCCCGGTTGGGCGTTCTCGGTCGGGCACCCTGGGTCTGGCACCTTGGGACCATGTCCGGTCGGACGTTCCAGGTCGGGGATGTTCGGTCGGGCAAAGTTAGAAGTATTTGTCGGGCCCCTGGAAAAGGAAGCACTCAGTACAGAGTGGTCCTCCAAGTCGGTGCTCCCGGTCGGGCGTTCTCGGTCAGGCACCCCTGGCTCTAGCACCTTGGGACCGTTCTAAAAATGTGAGTAGTAGAGAAGCCTGGCTTATCTGACCGATCATCTTTACCCGCCTGGACGGAATCTGGTAACCCCGTAGTCGCCCGATCGGGCGATCCCGAGTGATCGAATGACCTCATTAGCAATAAGATTTTCTAAATCTCCCCATTATGAAGAAAAGACTTCTGACATAATCATAACTTGTCAGGGTAGCAGACATTAATGAGGGTAGAATTGACCTCTTGATGGACATTTAGATGACTATGACAGACTCACAGACTGACTAAAATTGCCAGAATGTCAGACTATCAGCTATTCATGTTTTTAATAAGAAAAGATTGTCAAGAAGACAAGAGGCCTCTTCCTCCCCTATATAAAGCCCCCCTGGTCCTTCATAAAAGGGGTTCCGACAATTGAAATCTCTTCTGTACCTTATGCTCTTGTTTTTGGTCCGACCCGAGCCACTTGTGTCCTACTAGCTCTCGAGATTGACCCCGACTCATACGCTATCGCGACCGAGATCATCTTGGTCAGACCGAGTCATCCGAGTAAGAACCTTCTTCACTTGTCGACAGGATCATACGACATGATTCCCACTATGAAAAAAAAAGATGATGAACCAAATAACTATCTAACCTGAGACGACCAACAAAATAAATCAAGAAACCAAGTACAATATCCCGTAATTGCGTGCCCCCATTTTAAAGAATTTTTTTTTATAAAATGCATTGTGGATTAAACAACGGATACTTAGATGATAACTTGATACTATTTCACTGAATCATAATCCCAAGACATAATCCCTACCATGAAAAAAAAGATTAAATCCTTTTCGAAACGTACAAATATAAAAGGAGATACATGTATACACAGACTAGAGACCTATATATAGAAATGCTTTATTATGGATCTTACGTCATGCGTTGGTACATGTCTGTCTCTCAATGGATTCATTAATCGATTGAGAGACATCCAAATCTATTGGTAAATTGATTGGCGAGTATTTTATTTGTCAATGACCTTCGGCCACTACTCCATATCAAATTATAATCCGGAGGGAAATGTGAACCTTATGGGGATCACCTCTGATTGGGCACCTAGAGAGTTGCGACGGGCGGATTTGATCGGGCGGCAGCGATGCTAACACCTCACCCCGTGATCGATTAAAGCAATCGAAGATAAAAAAATCTTGCCTCAATTGATTAAGGTAAAAAATCTTACCTCAATAGATTGAAGCGAATTTGCCTCAATTGATTAAAACATTTACCTAATCGAAGATGAAAAATATATAGTGTCAATCAATTAATTATTTAATCGATTGATATTTCAAATCAATTACTTAATCAATTAAGAGTTATGGTGCACAGGGAAAGATCCTAATATATCAAAATATATATTGTTTTTAAAAAATGTTTATTATTTTTCATTATTTTTTTAAATTAAAACATTGTTATCCAAATAATATAGGAAACGTGTGAGTAAAAACGAAAAATCAGCATAGGCCTATTATGAAATCGGGGAAATGGTTCATGCTAACGTGCTCCGGTTGCTCCGTTGAAATGAAACGAAATAAAATAAATAGAAAGTCATGTGTTTCCTTTACGAGAATTTTTTATTTTCTAAATTTTGAATTATATATATAACAAATCTTTTGTCATTATTTTATAATTTTGTTTACATAAAAGATGATTATTTTTTTAAAAGTATAAACAAAATATTACGAAGATAAATGGAAAATAAAAGGATTAAAATTCAAATAATAGAATATTTTTCATAGAATTATGTAAATTAAAAAATTTAACAAAATAATAAATAGATAATTATTGAAGTATATATATGTAAAGTAAAATGATCAATTTATTACTTCGCTATAGGGCTATCTTTGAAGAAGAATAATCAGTTATAATATAATTATGATTATATTATAAGATTGATTAGTTTGATATAATTTTAAAATTATAATATAATATAATTTAAATTACAAAAATTAATTAAAATTTTGTAATTTGGATTGCAAGACTAGTAACATGTAATCGGTTAGACACTGGTTCACCGTGCCACCCAAGATATAGTTTGATTCGGGGCGACGGGCGGAGAGCGTCGATGATGTCCAAGCGATAATCGGACATGTACATACAAAGTGTCACGTCATTCACTGAGTATTTCATTAAATTTTTTCACTGAGTGTATCAGAGCTCTTTTGTAAAAATACTCAAATACTTGATTATACGCGACTTCACATATTGATTAAATAAAATATTTATACAATTTCATAATTTTTATATTGATGGGATTGAGCATCTCGCCACTGACACGTGGATGGAAGAAGCTATGTGGCAAGAGGTGTCGAGTCTGACTGACTCTCTCTCCGGGATGCCCTGGACCTCTCGAGAAGGGGATCCCCGAGACCCCCACGGGGTAGACACGCCCCGGGATCAAATCAGAAGAGGCACTCTCGAGATCACCTCGGGAAGTCATGTCCTCGAGACCACCTTGGGGAGGCAAAATGCCCTGGACCCCCCGGGCCAGAAGACCTCGAGATCACCTCGGGGAAGCGGAGCCCAAGAAGCATTCAACCTCAAAGAATGGTCCCCCTTTTCTCGGATCTACGGATAACCATCACCAATTATCCCAGAGTCATCATGACCGATAATTGTCGCAACGGTCCGAACTTAATGACGGCGTGGACCGTTGCAAAGGTTATCCTGTAACCGACAAATCGAGGGGCATGGCAAAGATCGTGGAGACTCGTGCGACTGCT
This sequence comes from Boesenbergia rotunda, assembly GCA_024364735.1. Lineage (NCBI taxonomy): Eukaryota > Viridiplantae > Streptophyta > Magnoliopsida > Zingiberales > Zingiberaceae > Boesenbergia > Boesenbergia rotunda. Next base: position 517,514 of record JAGFNQ010000206.1, read on the forward strand.
GCCGCAGGTATAAAAGGGACTCTAACCCCTCCGGTAAAGGGGGTTACGCATTCTCTACTACACGCATATCTTCTTGCCTTCTCTTCATCTCCTTGATAGCGGCACTGACTTGAGCGTCGGAGTGGGCTCCACCAGACAACCTCCGGCGTGTTCCCCTAACACTCGTGTTAATCTCGCAGGGTGTGAGTTCCTCCTCTAGCGTTAACATCCGCGTGGGCTGAACCCTGGTGACTGACCGTCGATGTCGATTCCTTCCGGAAGGAGCACCGATGGCAGAGCCAGCGGGACAATCCATTGTTCTGACGAAGGAGGAACTGGATTGCTTGGTGGCCAACGTCATCAAAGAGGCGCTCAAACAACACCAAATCGAGCAGGCCGCCTCACAGCGAGGTGTTTCTGTGTGGAAGGAGATTCCCAGAGTCTCCATCTCGCACCCTCAACCGCGAAGATCAGTCACACCACCAGGGCGACACGCCGGAGCATCCCCGGACCATCGACGAGACTCTCTCGGAGATATTGAGAGGGCCAACACGGTAGCCTCTAGTGCGCTGAGACCTGAAGATGGACAGGGGAAGAGGGAGGAACCTAAGGCCTCCCCTAAGGCTCCCTCTACCCCCTTCTCATCTGAGATTGTAGAAGATCTCATGCCCAAGCAGTTCCGCGGGCCTGGGATTGCTGATTACAACGGAAAGACAGATCCGGAGGATCATGTCCGCAAGTTTGAAAATGCGGTACTCCTACACCAGTACACCGACGGTGTGAAGTGCCGGGTGTTCTTAAACACCCTATCCGGAGCAGCCCAACGATGGTTCCAGAGGTTGCTCCCCAGTTCTATCAACTCCTTCATGGAGTTTAGAACCGTCTTCCTCCATCACTTCGCCAGTAGCCGTCGCTATCAAAAAACGACACTCAATCTATTCGCTCTCAAGCAGAAGTCGAAAGTGCCGCTCAAGGAGTATATCCAGCAGTTCAACCGGGTGGCACAAGATGTACCAAGTGCGATGTCGGAAATCCTCGTCAGTGCCTGTACACAATGCTTCTCGGAAGGGGATTTTTTCTGATCATTGGTGAAGAAACCACCCGCCAGCTTCGATGATCTGTTGGGGCGTTCCGTCAAGCACGTCAACGTGGAGGAGATGCAATTCGCCCGTCGCAAGGAACCAACCGGAGCCCCCCACCCCTCAAGCCATTACTCGGTTCGAGAGGAGGGAACCCCAGCACCAGCCCGAGGAAAATACCTTCGTCTGGGGAAGGACCAGTGGGCTGGCAGGCGAAAGTTGGTCGAGACAGTGGACACCGAGTAGCCGGAGCCACAGATGAAGTACTGCGATTTCCATGGCAGTACGACACACTCCACCGAGGAGTGTCATGCCTTGAAGAAGAAATTGAGTGAGGAGGCAGACACCAAACCTCGGAGGAAGTGGAAGAAGACGGGGTATCGCCGGAATTCCCCTCGGCGAAGCTCTTCCCCCCGACAACACCTGCCGACGGAGAGCGAGACCCAGCTTCGGTCTCGGTCACAGTCAAGGGGAAGGAGTCGGGGGCCTCCTTGGAAAGAGACTGCAGGAAGGGCAAGGCCCCTACACGCGGCCCACCCCTCAGGACATGTAGGAGCAATCTCCGGAGGACCCGCCGGAGGAAATTCCCATCAGGCAAGGAAGTCCAACACCCGATGCCTGGAGAATTATGCAATTGGGACGAGCCGGTGCCAGGATCACGACCCTACGATCTCGTTCGGCCCCAAAGACTTGGAGGAGGTGGAAGCTCCCCATGAAGACACCTTAGTAATCCTTGCCCGCATCGCCAACTATGAGGTCAAGCACATCTTCGTGGATACAAGAAGTTCCATGAACATCCTATACAAGGCGGCTATGGATCAAATGTAGATCGATGAGGACGAACTACTTCCGGTCTCGACCCCGCTGTTCGGTATCGAGTATAACCGATAGGGCAAATCACTCTATCGCTATCATTGGGTAGCGACGTGCTCGAGAGGACCAGGCGGACACCCTTCTTGATCGTGGACACTCCCTCATCCTACAACGCTATATTGGGGAGCCCAGCGCTCAGTCTCTTCCAGGCGGTGGTCTCTGTCTACCACCAGAAGATAAAATTCTTGGTAGGCGACCGAGTGGCTGAAGTCAAAGGGGACCAACTGGTGTCTCGGCGATGCTATGGTGGGGAAGTCAAGTCGAAGTCCCAGAAAAACCCGAGGGCGCAAGAAGGCTAACTGGGGAAAACAGTCGTTCACAGGAGGACAGGGACAAAAGTCTCGAGAGGCCAGAGCAGGCCAACTGTCTCCATCCATGTCACCCTCATTAAGATGTGTTTCGCATATTATGTACTTGCCTATGTGTTCTTGCTGCCTCGTAGTAAATTCATGAAATAAAGGAACCTGTCATCACATAAGTACCAGTACGTCAAGCGCAACCCTAATACCTCGCGGTGCTGCGGATGCCCGAGGTACTTAGGCTTGGTCTCGATGCTACGGGCGCTCGACCAAGAAACCAAAACCCTAATACTTCATGGTGCTGTGGATGCCCAGGGTACTTAGGCTTGGTCTGGGTGCTACGGGCGCCCGACCAGGAAACCAAAACCCTAATACCTAGCAGTGCTGCGGATGCTCGGGGTACTTAGGCTTAGTCTGGGTGCTACAGACGCCCGACCAAGAAACCAAAACCCTAATACCTCGCGGTGCTGCGGATGCTCGGGGTACTTAGGCTTGGTCTGGGTGCTATGGACGCCTGACCAAGAAACCAAAAACCTTAATACCTCGCGGTGCTACGAATGCCCGGGGTACTTAGGCTTGGTTTGGATGCTACAAATGCCCAACCAAGAAACCAAAAACTTAATGCCTCGCGGTGCTGCGGATGCCCGGGGTACTTAAGCTTGGTATGGGTGCTATGACAGCCCAACCAAGAAATCAAAACCCTAATGCCTCGCAGTGCTGCGGATGCCCAGGGTACTTAGGCTTGGTCTGGGTGCTACGACCGCCCAACCAAGAAATCAAAACCCTAATGCCTCGCGGTGCTATGGATGCCCGGGATATATAGGCTTGGTCTGGGTGCTACGACCGCCCAACCAAGAAATCAAAACCCTAATACCTCGCGGTGCTGCGGATGCCCGGGGTACTTAGACTTGGTCTGGGTGGTACGGACGCCCGACCAAGAAACCAAAACTCTAAAACCTCACGGCTTGGTCTGGGTGCTACGGACGCCAGACCAAGAAACCTTATACCTCGTAGTGCTGCGGATGCTCGGGGTACTTAGGCTTGGTTTAGGTGCTACGAACGCCCGACCAAGAAACCAAAAACCCTAATGTCTCGCGGTGCTGCGGATGCCCGGGGTACTTAGGTTTGGTCTAGGTGCTACAGATGCCCAACCAAGAAACCAACACCCTAATGCCTCGCGGTGCTGTGGATGCCCGAGGTACTTAGGCTTGGTCTGGGTGCTACGACCGCCCAACCAATAAATCAAGACCTTAATGCCTCGAGGTGCTGCGGATGCCCGGGGTACTTAGGCTTGGTCTGGGTGCTACGACCGCCCAACCAAGAAACACAACCCTAATACCTCGCGGCATTGTAGATGTCAGGGGTACTTAGGCTTGGTCTGGGTGCTACGGACGCCCAACCAAGAAACAAAACCCTAATACCTTGTGGTGTTGCGGATGCCCGAGGTACTTAGGCTTGGTCTGGGTTCTACAGACTCCCGACCAAGAAATAAAAACCCTAATACCTCACGGTGCTGCGGATGCTCGGGGTACTCAGGCTTAGTCTGGGCTGGGTGCGCCAGATACCTAACGATGATCTACGCAACCCCTACTTGGGAACTGGAGGAGGCTCGAGGACAAAAGGTTAACACACACAACCTACTCGACATGAAACAAGCATCCTTAGCCATGATAAAACTAGCAGAATATCTGTTTATTGCTCGAAGCGCTTACACAATAGAGATAACGAGTGTTTTCCTTCATCTTTACAGAAAATACATTGACAATGACATCTCAAAAGGAATACAAAGAATAGGGGATACAATCAATGGATCCAGTAGAGGAGATCACTCCTTTGCCCGGGTTCTTCCCTATCGCTTCAGCATCCCCGCATGGTCACGTAGCCTGGAACAAAGGGGAGAGGAGGGGGAGCAGCAGCTACATCTCCCCCTCGGATGACACACTACTCCAGGCCCGACTGATGTCCGATGCTCAAAACTCGGGGATGTGGGCGATCAGACGGGGGAGAGCATTCGAGATGGTCAGGAGATGAACCACCAGGAGACATCGGCCACCTGGAGAGGGACAGAAGATGAACCACCAGGAGATGCTCTCGGGTGAAACAAATGATATCATCTCTGTCATGCTCCCTGGCGAAGCATGTAACGTCTTTTTGGGATTCTCCTGTGAAACATGTGGTTCCATCTCTGCCATGCTCTCCCGAAAAAGGTGCGACATCATCTCTGCTATGCTCCCCAGTAATGCAGAAAACCCCTGTTAGAAGGGGGGACAATGGAAGATGTACCGGAAGGTGATACGCTTCATAGGGGATTCTGGGAGCGCTGTACTTAGCCTGGGCAGATGGAGCTTCGCACCCCTCTGGGCAGTGAACCTCCTCCCTCGCGGGGTTCTCCTTCGGGCTGCAACCTTTATTCCCTTGCTGATCCATGAGAATGGGAAGGAAAGAAGGAGGAGAACAAACGCGTTGGTCTTCCACCTTTATAGAGACGGTTGTCCATCCGCATTTAATGAGGGCACAACACACGAACAGTAATGGACGTCAATCCTGAATCGTCGCGTCTTTTCTGTCACCGTCGATTGGCATGCCCCTGCGGCGCCTAGGAATTCACAAACCTTTACGAGTCAATTCAATGAATCGCCTGGGGCCCGGAGATGACGGTTCGGAGGCCTCAAACACTCAATAGAAAAAGGAGTCAACGTGGGTCCCATAGAAGAGTAGTCGCGGGCTTGGTAGTTGGGCTTGCGGGGCTATCTTGGAGAAATTCGTACCCAAGATCAAACCTGGAAAACCCCAAAAGACACCTGACATCACCAGAGGTTCTGGGTCCCTAGAACCAATGTAAGGGGCTGCAGGGGACGAGCAGTGGCTCCCTGACTCCCTTACCCCGGGGGCTAAGAGGGAATGTCTATTCTTCAAAAAAGTTAATTTGCTATCTAGATCCTGTAGTCAAAGAAAAATACCGATCCTTCTACTCTCTTAGCCCTCGAGACGAAGACGAATGATTTAGGGAGCCAAACGCAAAAGCATAAACAGGACAGTAAGGCAAAGAGATATTTTCATTATAATCAAAACTGGTACATCGGAGCCAAGCTCTTGGGTAACAAATAATCCTACAACTCTTTGTCCTCGGGCGGGAGCTCTTCCCAAACTTGGTCTATGCTCATGAAGCCTAGGCCGTCATCCGGAGGCAAAAGTTGGACCTTCTTCAGCTGGTCGATGGGCCCGTGGAAGTCTTGCTTCAACCGCTTCATTACCTGGCCGGCAATGATATCGCCAAATTCATCTGACTCCAGGTACTTAGCCTTAAAGTCTGCCTCAGCCTCTTTAATACAGGAAGCCTCAACAACCCGAAAGTTGCGTAGGTCGGCCTCAGCAGCCTCCTTGGCACGCTTTAGCTGCTTCATCTCAATAGTTATTTTGTCCTGGTCTGCCAGAGCCTCCTTGAGCCTATCCGAGGTGGCCCATACTTCCGATAATGCCTGGGCCAGATCTTCCTTGAAGTCAAATAGGTAGTCAACCGCCATCATGAGGTCGGACTCCTTCTGGGCGAGTTGGTGTGCTTGATCTTTGAAACGTTCATTTGACCTCCCGACCGAGGCCTCTAGAAGGCGGATATCGCCCGACAACTTCTTCTCCTTCTCTTGAAGCTGGTCCCGCTCCCGAGTCACTCGGAGCAGGTCGTTGGTGGCGACCACAACCCTCTCGGACGCCAAACGTTCCCGGTGCCTGGTGTTGATGCAGTCTGACCCTGATTGTTATTTTGGTGTTGACATCGATTTTAGTTTATGTTGATAAGATAATTGGGATTAAGTCCTGGTCGTGGACTAGGCATACCTAGTGGGACAAGGTTGGATAAAATCCTAGCTTAGAGGGCTATGTGTTGGAAAATCCTAACCTGGAGGGTTAGGTGTGAAAAATCCTAGCTTGGAGGGCTAGGTGTTGGAAAATCCTAACCTGGAGGGTTATGTTGGAAAATCCTAACCTGGAGGGTTAGGTGTGAAAAAACCTAGCTTGGATGGCAAGGTGTTGGAAAATCCTAACCTGGAGGGTTAGGTGTGGAAAAATCCTAGCTTGGAGGCTAGGTGTGGAAAAGTCCTAACCTAGAGGGTTAGGTGTGAAAAATCCTAGCTTGGAGGGCTAGGTGTGAAAAGTCCTAACTTGGAGGGTTAGATGTTTGGAAATCCCGGTGAGTGAAGTCGGGTCCTGGTGAGTGAAGCCAGGTTGACTGAAGTCCCGGTGACTTAAGCTGGGCATGGAGTCTTGGTCCGAGGGATCAAGCACGAGTCGGAGATGGGCCAGAGGCTTGTTCTCGTGACTTAGAGGAGATTTGACCTTGCCTGGATCGGTCTGGTGACCGATCAGGGAAGTTGGCACGGTGTCCCTCGTGGATCGGTCTGGTGACCGATCCAGCGATGACTGATCGGTCTAGTGACCGATCAGGGAGCACACAGTGAGGCTGGAACCTACTGCTCGGCTCCTGATCGGTCTGGTGACCGATCAGGGAGCATGCAGTTCACTCACTGCTAGGCTCCTGATCGGTCTGGTGACCGATCAGGGAGCATTCAGTGAGTTGGGTTCCCCTGCTGCTCAGCTCCTGATCGGTCCGGTGACCGATCAGGGAGCTTCTAGTAGGTTTTGGGAACCTTACTGATCTGCTCCTGATCAGTCTGGTGACCGATCTGTAACACTGTTCCGACCGTTCTGGTGAACGATCAAGTGTCGCGGACTCCGTCTTATAACCGATCAGGCTGAAGCCTGATCGGTCAGAGAGCAGCCTGATCGGACTGGTGACCGATCAGGTCACATCCTGATCGGTCTGGTGACCGATCAGGCCCGTGTGGCCGAGAAAGCTGGGAGTCCCAGCAGAACGGTGGATCGATCCGGTGACCGATCCACGAGCCCTGGATTGGTCCGGTGACCGATCACTTTAATTCAAAATGCACTGTCAGACACTGTGATCGCGTCTGAACACATCTGATTTCTCTACGCTTAATCTATGATACTTGATTCTCTGCTGATTTTCTATGATAATGATCTGATTAAGTGTGCAGGTGGCAGGGATGGATTCAAACACTTAAGGAGAGTCAATGGAGGTCTTTCCTTGGAGCAGGTTTGTCCGTTTTCCATCTCAGGTTGCAACGGACACTGACTGCTGACTGGAGCTTGGCTGAGAGAAGCTCAGGGAGTCCAGGAAGAGCTCAGTGGTAGCTGGCTGTTGCAGGTGAGCAGCTGGAGGCTGCGGTGAGGTGGTGACCTGGCGATCAGTGGAGAGACTTAAGCTGCGTAGTGGAGAAGAGCTAAAAAGAGCTTGCGGAGTTCAGTTCTTGTTGCGCGATCAGTTCTCCACATTGTGCTTGTGCAATCTGTTGTTCCATCATCTTGAGCAAGCAACTGTGATCCTTGAAGCAACCTTGTGTTACTTGAGCATTTGGAAGAGAAACAAGAAGCTTGGCGAGTCCATCAGCGAGAAGACACGAAGAATGGGTTTCTTGCGTGAGATCTGCGCTGAGTGGAGCTCGGGTGAAGTTTGCTTGTGTTCTTGTGGTTCTAAGTGCTAAGTAAGATCCTTCTTATGTTTCCTGTACTCTATACTTGATTCATTTCGAAACGTTGTGGAGAGGTTACTCCACCGAGAAGGAGGTTGCATTTTATCCGGATTTTCCGGGGCTTGATCTGCTGATGATCAAGGGATCGCCCACCTTACGGGCACGCCAAGAAGTAGGGGTAAGTTATCCTCGAACCTTGTAAATCCTCTTTGTTAGCGTTTTGTGTTTGTGCTTAGTTTAGGGTTTAGTTTTCAGCAACTCTGTTTTTCTTGTGCTTTCGCTGTGCTACTAATCCTTGAGGTGCAGAAATTCGAAAAGTGCTAAAGGTTAAGTGTCTGGCTACATTCACCCCCTCTCTCTAGCCATCCAAGTTCCAACAAGTGGTATTAGAGCTTGGGGCTCTGTACAAGCGGATTAACAACCAAGAGCTGTCAACAATGGCCTTGAGAGAAGGTTTTAGCACCACCCGACCACCCTTCTTCGATGGAGCAAATTTTTAATATTGGAGATCGAAGATGGAGTACTATCTAAAGATGGATATCAACACTTGGTTCGCTGTGAAGGAGGGCTTTTCCCCTCCAAAGGATGATGAAGGAAAGAATTGTAGTCTTTGCGTTGGTCGGCTGAACAAACCCGGAAAAGTGAAGCCGACGCGAAGGCGGTGGTGACCTTACAATGTGGCATGAACAAAGACCAACTGATCAAGGTTGGTCCCTTTTCAAATGCAAAAGATTTGTGGAATAAGCTTATTGAACTTCATGAGGGTACCCGGGACTCAAGAATAGCAAAGAGGGACTTGTTCCTCAACCAACCTCAAAATCTCTCCATGAAGGAGAGTGAAATCGTAAGTGAGCTCCACAGCAGATTCAAAGAGCTATTGAATGGTCTCCACTCTATTGATGAAAAGGTCGAAAATCATGACCTTGTGAGGTATGTGTTAAAAGTATTTCCAAGGAATGCTTTATTGTCATTCATGGTGGATGCCTACAAAGTTTCCAAGGACTTATCAATTATAAAGTTAGATGATTTATTTTGTGAGATGGAACTTCATGAAATGGCTAACAAAGGCTCCAAAGAGAAGGGGATTGCCTTAGTTGCAGGAGAAAAGAACAAGAAGAAGAAGGAGAAGGAAGTCTCTTCATCCGAATCCGGGTCCGAGTCCGAGGAAGATGGCAATGGCTCTTCTTCCTCCGAGATGGCCAATTTTGTTAGAAGGATGATGAGAAAGAGTCGGTGCTTCAAGGGTAAAGGTAACTCTAGTAAAGCTAAAATTGATAAATCTAATATCACTTGCTATGAGTGTAGCAAGAAAGGGCACGTCAAGAAGGACTGCCCAAAGCTCAAGAAGAAGGAGGAGAAATCAAAGAAGAAGAAGAAGGCCACATGGGATGAATCCTCCTCAAGCTCATCCGAAGAAGAGAAGGATGAGAAGAGTACACGGCATGTGGCACTCATGGCATTGGAAGACCAAGAGAGCAGTGATGAATCCTCCGACTCCTCAAACGCGGCTTCATCATCATCGGATGATGAAAAGGTAATCACTCCCGAACTTGATAAATGCTATAGGACCATTGCATGCTTAACCGATTTCTTGAAAAAGTCAAAAGCAAAAATTAAGTCATTGAAAATTGAAGTTGAACAATTGAAATCCTCTAGAGATGAAGATGTTGATGATTTACACGTAGAATTGTTAGAGGATGAAAACAAATCATTGAAGAGTGAAGTTGAGAGACTCAAGAGTGTTCTTGAGAAGTTCTCAACAAGCTCAAAGACCTTAGATATGATCTTGAATGCCCAAAGGGCAGTCTACAATAGGGTCGGTATTGGTTACCGACCCAAAGAACCATCATTTGTGTCTTTAATGTCTAGGACTGATGTTAGACAATCTTGTTGGTGCAGAAATGCACCTAAGTCAAACCTGTGTTTTGATAATGGCAACATAGGTCAAAAGTTAAGTCTTTCTTGTTTTCTAACAAGTTAAACAAGTATGCAGAAAAAGCCCTAGCGAAGGACTGCTAGGCACTGGCGAAGGACTGCCAGCACCAAAAGCCCTAGCGCAGGACTGCTAGGCACTGGCGAAGGACTACCAGCACCAAAAGCCCTAGCGAAGGACTGCTAGGCAACTGGCGAAGGACTGCCAGCTCACAAGACCTGGCAAAGGACCGTCAGGCAAAAGTCCAACCAAAGGAGCGGTTGGCATCAGGTAAACTCTCCCGAGTGGAGTAGGTGAGGACGCGTTCCCCGTCGAGGGAACAGTAGGCGTCGGTTCGACCTAGGGCTCCATTTTGGAGACCAAAGTCAAAACCAAGACAGCTAAGGCTGTATAAAATAATTAATGTCATTATGTTTTGGACTAACCCTTGATGCAGGACCGAAGGAACGTGTGTCTGCAACTCAGAGAGCCTCAAAGGAGTGAGGCAACAGCTGAGTAAGGCGCCCTGAGTGTCTAGGGCGCCCTCAAGGTGAACCAGAACCAAGCGAAGCAAAATGGGCTTCGGCTGCTTACTGGGCAAGGCGCCCTCAGCAGCCAAGGCGCCCTCGTCACCAGGGTGCCCTCAGCGCCGAAGGCGCCTTCAGGAGCCAAGGCGCTTCGCGCCTAAGCCAGCCAAGGCGATTAACTCTATCCAGCCGAGAAGACCGGGTCAACCAAGGCGCCCTCAGCGACCAGGGCGCCCCAGAGGTCAAACCTCATCCCTATTCCGGTGGGATAACACTTGACCGGAGTATAGCACGGATCGGATGACACATGGCAGGGCGCCCCCGACGTCCAGGGCGCCCTAGGGGCTATAAATAGCACCCCTCGACCCCAGGCTTCACAACACTGTTTTCATTCAACGCATCCAAACGCTCTGACGACCGCGCTCTGCTCCGGAAACTTCCCGACTCAAGAACGAAGCGCCGTCAACCTCCCACTGCACCGAAACTCGATCTACACCGGGAGTCGGTAAAACAAAGTGTATATTTTTATTTACAGTAATTTTGTAATCTCACTTTGTAACCGTTTTGCGCACTATAGAATTGCCCAAAGTAAACGGTCAACGACCGTGGGCCTTGGAGTAGGAGTCGACCCAGGCTCCGAACCAAGTAAAACCTTGGTGTTTGCGTTGTTTGATTTTATTCCGCCGCGCACTTACTCTTTCTTTTAAATCCGAACATTTTTCGATATTCACCCCCCCTCTATCGGTCTTTCTCGATCCAACAAATCTAAGGCACCTAGGGCTTAAAGGAAAGTTGTCAAGGCATGGGTGCCTAAGTCTTGTTTAGTAGGTGCTTTAGGTCCCAAGGTTTGGGTACCTAAATCTTCTATTTTTCAAATTGTGTAGGTTGTGATTGAGGGGGAGCATCTATCAACTTGGTTCGTTGATAGTGGGTGCTCCAAACACATGACCGGGGATAGATCATTGTTTACCACACTTCACAAGAAAAGTAGAGGTAATGTTTTATTTGGTAATAATGGTAGTCTTAAGGTCATAGGAATAGGAGACATTTAAATATCCGAATGTCTTAGAATTTCAAATGTCCTTCTAGTCAAGGGGATGACATTTAATCTCCTAAGTGTCAGTCAATTGTGTGACACGGGTTACACAATTGACTTCTAACCAAGTCAATGGGTAGTTAGACAACATGACACCTTGGACACGGTACTAGTAGGAACAAGAATAGATAACATTTACTAAGTTTCTTTTAAAAGTGCTACTAATGCTCTTGCTAAGTGTTTCATGTCAAGAGAAGAGGAGTCCACCCTTTGGCACCGGAGACTAGCACATGTGAACATGAAGAATATCCGGAAGTTGGCTAACAAGGGACTAGTTCGTGGCTTACCAAGCATCAAGTATGAAAAAGAAAAGATTTGTGATGCATGTCAAATGGATAAGCAAACAAAATCTACACATAAAGGTAAAAGCACTGTAAGTACTTTTACCACATTGGATTTACTTCATATGGACTTGTTTGATTGTAGCACTATTATATCATTGAATGGTAGTAGATATTATTTTGTTATCATTGATGATTTTACAAGATATACATGGACTTATTTTCTTAAATATAAGGATCAAACCTTAGATATTTTCATTTCTTTTTGTAGAAGAGTTGAAAATGAAAAATCATCAACTATTAAAACAATAAGAAGTGATCATGGAGGTGAGTTTCAAAATCAACGATTTTTAGAGTTTTGTCAAGATAAAGGGTATAGACATGAGTTCTCCACTCCTAGAACACCACAACAAAATGGTGTTGTAGAGAGGAAGAACCGTGTTCTACAAGAGGCTGCACGAATCATGCTTAATGAGTACTCATTACCGAGTTACTTATGGGCTGAAGCTGTGAACACAGCTTGCTATGTGCAAAATCGAGTCCTCATTCACAGATTTCTAGGAAAGACTCCCCATGAACTTTAGTTTAGAAAACCAGCTACGGTTAAACATCTTAGGGTGTTTGGTTGTAAGGTGTTTATTCTAAACACCAAGGACCACCTTGGAATGTTCACGGCAAAAGCTGATGAAGGGATACTGGTCGGGTACTCCTTAGTTAGCAAAGCCTACCGAGTCTACAATAAGAAATCTAGATTGGTTGAAGAATCTTCTGATGTTGTCTTTGAAGAAATCCCAAAATCAAATGATCAATCAGAAGATGAAGTCCAATTCGAACTTAGGAGACTAAGTTTGAATGAGAGTCCAAATGTTGTTGATGGTGATGAACCTGATGACGATGAGCCTAGACATCCCATAGATCAGCCGGATCTTGAGGCTGAAGTACTAGTAGGAACAAGAATAGATAACATTTACTAAGTTTCTTTTAAAAGTGCTACTAATGCTCTTGCTAAGTGTTTCATGTCAAAAGAAGAGGAGTCCACCCTTTGGCACCGGAAGACTAGCACATGTGAACATGAAGAATATCCGGAAGTTGGCTAACAAGGGACTAGTTCATGGCTTACCAAGCATCAAGTATGAAAAAGAAAAGATTTGTGATGCATGTCAAATGGGTAAGCAAACAAAATCTACACATAAAGGTAAAAGCACTGTAAGTACATCTACCGCTTTAGATTTACTTCACATGGATTTATTTGATTGTAGTACTATCATATCATTAAATGGAAGTAGATATTGCTTTGTGATAATTGATGACTTTACTAGATATACATGGACTTACTTTTTAAAATATAAGGAACAAACCTTAGATGTTTTCATTTCTTTTTGTAGAAGAGTTGAAAATAAAAAATCATCAACAATTAAGACAATTAGAAGTGATCATGGAGGTGAATTTCAAAACCAACGGTTTTTAGAATTTTGTCAAGATAGAGGTTATAGACATGAGTTCTCTACTCCTAGAACACCATAACAAAATGGTGTTGTAAGAGGAAGAACCGTGTTCTACAAGAGGCTGCACGAAACATGCTTAATGAGTACTCACTACCGAGTTACTTATGGGCCGAAGTTGTAAATACAGCTTGCTATGTGCAAAACCGAGTCCTCATCCATAGGTTTTTAGGAAAGACTCTCCATGAACTTTGGTTTGGAAAACCACCTACGGTTAAACACCTTAGAGTGTTTGGTTGTAAGGTGTTCATCCTAAACACCAAGGACCACTTTGGAAAGTTCACGGCAAAGGCTGATGAAGGGATACTAGTAGGGTATTCCCTAGTTAGCAAAGCCTATCGAGTCTACAACAAGAAATCTAGATTAGTTGCAGAGTCTTCTGATGTTGTCTTTGAAGAAATTCCAAAAGTCAATGGTCAACCAGAAGATGAAGTCCAATTCGAACTTAGGAGACTAAGTTTGAATGAGAGTCCAAATGTTGTTGATGGTGATGAACCTGATGACGATGAGCCTAGACATCCCATAGATCAGCCGGATCTTGAGGCTGAACTTGTGTCTAGTGAAACCATTCAAGAAGCACCACCAACACCAAGGCAAACTAAATTAGCCTCTAGTCATCCCCAAGATCAAATTATTGGAGACATCCATCATGGGGTTAGAACTAGATCATTCTTTAGGAATGAGGCTAATGAAGTTGCCCTAATTTCCGAAATTGAACCTAGAAAAATTGATGAAGCATTAAATGATCCCGATTGGATCATTGCAATGCAAGATGAACTAGGTCAATTCGAGAGGAGTCAAGTTTGAGACTTAGTCCCTAGACCTAAGAAGACCACCATCATTGGAACCAAATGGGTTTTCAAGAATAAGTTGAACCACAAGGGAGAAATCATTAGAAACAAGGCACGCTTAGTAACCAAGGGGTATAGTCAAGTTGAAGGCCTTGATTATGATGAGACCTATGCTCCCGTGGCACTATTAGAATCCATTCGATTGATGCTTGCATTTACAGCACATCGTGGCTTCAAGCTATACCAAATGGATGTCAAATCGGCTTTTCTAAATGGTTTGATTAGAGAAGAGGTCTATGTCGAACAACCTCCGGGGTTTGAGAGTACCGAATTTCCAAACCACGTGTTTAAGCTCAAAAAGGTACTTTATGGCCTTAAACAAGCACCTTGGGCTTGGTATAAGCGGTTGTCGACATTCTTAATTAAAAAAGGCTTCATTAGAGGCCAAATAGACCCTACACTATTTCTACGTAGAGATGGTGACAATATTTTTATAGCCCAAGTATATGTCGATGACATAATTTGTGGCTCAAACAATAAGGGCTATTTAAATGAGTTATTGGACACATAGAGAGTGAATTTGAAATAAGTCTAGTGGGAGAGTTGACTTTCTTCCTTGGACTCGAAATCAAGCAAACTCGTGATGGGATCCATGTGCACCAATCAAAATATACTCAAGAGATGCTTCGAAAATTCAATATGAGTGATTCAAAAGAGGTAACCACTCCCATGGCTACAAACACAAGATTAGACAATGATGAGAGTGGTAAACCCGTTGATTTGACTCAATATCGGAGTATGATAGGAAGTTTGCTATACCTTACAGCTAGTCGACCTAATATTCTTTTTGCTGTGGGTATGTGCGCTAGGTATCAAGTTTGTGCCAAGGAATCTCACTTAATCACTGTTAAGCGAATTTTGAGATATCTCAAAGGCACAATTGGAGTCGGTCTATAGTACCCCCGTACCGAATCATTTGATTTAATTGGCTATACGGATTCCGACTACGCTGGATGTAAGTTGGATCGGAAAAGCACAAGTGGGGGATGCCAATTCTTAGGTTCATCCTTAGTGAGTTAGTCAAATTGGAAGCAACATTGTGTTGCTCTCTCCACGACCGAGGCAGAATATATCGCCATGGGAGAGAGTGTATCGCAATTGTTGTGGATGATACATACTCTAGAGGACTATGGATTGAGTTACAAAAGTGTGCAAGTGTTGTGTGACAACATTAGCACAATTAACCTAACCAAGAATCCAGTCCATCATTCTAGGACCAAATATATTGAAGTACGTCACCACTTCATTAGGGATCATGTTGCTAGGGGAGATATTGTACTCTCACACGTAGAGTCCAAGTCAAACCTAGCTGACATTTTCACTAAACCACTCCCCGAGAATGAGTTTAGTTTCTTAAGAAGGGAGTTGGGAATGTGTCGCACTTCATAGTTTTCAAAATACATTCAAAACCCTTCATGATAAGTTCTAATTGTTGGGAAACAATTGGGTAACTTTGGGAACATCTCACACAAACCATAAGGTTTACCAAAACATTTTTGTTTGCTAGAAATGGGATGAGATGTTAGGTTCAACTCAATTTCTCAAAATGTCAATGCATCCCTTGATAAATTAAGTTGACGAGATAAAAATCACTTCGGTGACCAAGTATGGGGAAAACCAATGCATAACACATGTGTATTTGGCTCCATGATCATACTTGGACATTCCAATCAAGGAAACTTGATTGAAAACCTGATTTTGACACAATCTTGATTGAAATGGTTTGAGTGATTGTTGATTGAGTTTGACTCCACTTGGGTGGAGCAAAGTGATTTGTTTGAACCATAAGGACCTTTGATCCTTGTTTAGGGATCAATTATAGTCAAGGAATCACTTCCAAGATCGATATTCTTCATCAGATTCCTTCAAAATCGTGTGAAAGTCTGAAACTGAAAGTTTCAGATCTTATCAGGGAATATCAGGAACCCTGATCGGTCACTGGACCGATCAGGCGTAGAGCTGATCAGTCCCCGGACCGATCTGGCTCCCTCCTGTAATGATCGGTCCACAGACCGATCAGAGGGGCAGCAATGACTTTACGAAATTCTGACCAAACTTTCTGTACTTGCCTAGATCGGTCCCCGGACCGATCTGGCACCCAGTTGGGATCGGTCCACAGACCGATCAGGGGGCTTCCCGAATACCATCCGACCCTACTGTTCACTTCCTGATCGATCAGCCGATCGATCAGGAGCCTGCCTGATCAGTCACCCGACTGATCAGGACCAGGCCAGTCCGATCAGGCTATAACCTGATCGGTCTAGGCGCTATCAGATCGAACGGTGATCCGTTCGATTACATTAAATTTCGGTTGGTGGACCGATCCACCAACCTATTAACTTCGCGAAAACCCCTCTTCTCCCGAGCCCTAGCACCGAATCACTACTTGCGCCCTTCATCTCGTCCGAGAGCCTTCCCTGCATCTCCTTCCTTCTCTTACGAGTGAGCGCACATGCGATCCTGAGAAGACTTCTTGCGAGCCTCTCCTTGTCTTCAGCAAGTTTCTTTTTCTTGCTCACGGGTTTGTGCTTGTGTCTTGCGTCGAGACCTTTTTTCTGCGCAAGCTTTTCGTCCAACCTTCAAGAACTTCTTCAATGGCACCAAAGTAAGCGTGTTTATCATTCCTCTTTACAAATCAGTTCATAGAATATGTCTTTGAAGCTAACCATGTTTTGGTGTTTTGCTTGTTGTTGTGCCATGACCTTTTGTGTTGGTCGTGACCCTCTTGCCATGTCTTACCTTATGATTACTCTTTCCGTGATCAAATCTTGGGTTTTTGATTAAACCATGTTCATGTGATCAATTCAATCTTGCTCACTTGATTATCCTATACCATGACCAATTCTTGTATTGTTTTTATGTTCCTTTAATCTTGTGTCATGATTAACTTGATTCGAACTCTTGCCATGATCAATTCAAATCTCTAGAAAATCATCAAAGGGTAAAGAACCCGCTGAGGGCAGCTCGAAGGGGAAAGCCCCTTCTTCATCTGCGCCCTCCAGAAGGCCTCATCCTTCCTCAAGCTCTCGCTTTCCAAATGCTGCCTACGAGCAGGCTTTTCAGTCCAGGACCTTTAAATTGCTACCCTGCCGATCAATTGATGTCCCCTTTCTGACCGAGCACTGTCCCTCGATCATGGAGATAGTCACCTTTTATAACCTTGGCTTTCTCCTCTCTCTGGAGAGGACTATCAATTACGACATGGTCTCCGAGTTTTACAACAATCTTCAGCAGGGACCTCAGTGGGGTTTCGAGTTCACTACTCGAGTCTCCAAGAGGAACCTTGATTTCTCTTATGAGATTCTAGCAGAGTATCTGGGTGGTCGACGATCATCCAACCTGTATTCGTTCTATCCCGAGCTTCCTGACCCTCTATTGACCCCTTTTGTGGATGTTACCCCTGATGGCATCTATCAGTATTTCTTTGGTCATCCTCGCCCCGCCGGGTTTGATGAGTTGGGTCCTGACTTTCCTACCTTTGCAGCACTTCGTCTCTTTCCTACTGATTATGTCTTATTCAAGATCATCACAAATTGTATCTTGCCAATCACTTCCAAGCCTCTAACCGAGATCCGACCCTATCATTGCTTGATGCTCTACGGCATGCACCACCGCATGAACTTTGATATCATGGAAACCATCTTCAAGTCCATCTTATCCTATCGAGAGCCGAGCCGACGCACGGTCTATATGCCTTTTGGTAACGTCATCACCGACTGGCCTATGTCAGTAGGCGTTGATGTCACCAAGGGCAGGACAGTGCCCATGGTCCGACAGGATTGCAGGCTTGGCCGGCGGGCTTTTGCCAAATCCGACATTATCGTTCGAGAGCACGATCGAGTTTTGGTTTAGAAGGATGGGAGAGGTCTCGGTGAGCTACCTGGGGGAGGACCACATTTTCAAGCACCAGCTGATGTTGCTGCACCTCATGAGGTTCCTGCTGCTGCTGTTGCTGATTACTACGATGAGCCTGAGCCAGATCTGCGCTGGCAGATTTCAGAGCTCGATTGGACCATCCATCAGGATATACATTTACGAGAGATCTATCGCGAGGAGGTCCGCTCGGAGATCCGTTCATTCGACCGCAGACTTATCTCAGTAGAGTCGACTGTCTCCGATGTTCGCACGCTGCAGCAGACCTGGTACGGTGAGTGGCGCAGACATACATTTCCTGGGGATGCGCCACCTGTCTTCCTGATTACTTGCATTGTATGACTTTCGAGTTGTATGCTCTAACTTGACTTTTATGGCCGTGTGCCACACGTGCTTTGACTTCGATGCATTTGTATGCATCTGTTTGGTTATTTGGTTTTGATGCACTTGACTATGACTCGATTTTGCTGGATGATGCATCACTTGATATCTTACATGTATGTTATATTTGCCTTATCATGCTTAGGATGTTGGTTTATATGTGTTCACATAATTACTATCTGTTTATATGCCTCATTCATGCTTATGATGCCATGCTCATATGATACATATGCTTGTTTTGTCAAGCCCTATTTTTATCATACGTGTTCATATGTGTTTCAAAAATCAATCACATCTTTGTTGTTTTGGATACCCCTAGGGTTGAGGGGGAGTATGTTTAAACTTAGCAGCTCCTCTAGACCCTTTTCGGTGTTCGACAAAGGGAGAGGGTGTGGTTGGTTAAGTTTAGGATGATTATGTTGTAGGGGGAGGATCCTGATTCCCCTATGATTGATTTTGAATTTGAGGAAATTGATTAAAAATCTCTAAACTTAAAATCAGGTTGTCAAACAACAAAAAGGGAGAGATTGTTGATGCAGTCTAACCCTGATTGTTGTTTTGGTGTTGACACCGATTTTAGTTTAGGTTGATGATTATGATCACGATTAAGTCCTGATCGTGGATTAGGCATGTTATGGAAAATTCTAGATTGGAGGGCTAGGTGTTGGAAAAGTCCTAATACGGAAGAGTTGGGTGAAAAGTCCTAGCTTGGAGGGCTAGGTGAAGAGTCCTAACTTGGAGAGTTAGGTGAAAAGTCTCAACTTGGAGAGTTAGGTTAAAAAGTCCTGGCTTGGAGGGTCAGGTCCTAGCTTGGAGGGCTAGGTCTAGAAAAGTCTTAATTCGGAAGGGTGGGTGAAAAGTCCTAGCTTGGAGGGCTAGGTGAAAAGTCCTAACTTGGAGGGTTAGGTG
This sequence comes from Boesenbergia rotunda, assembly GCA_024364735.1. NCBI lineage: Eukaryota > Viridiplantae > Streptophyta > Magnoliopsida > Zingiberales > Zingiberaceae > Boesenbergia > Boesenbergia rotunda. Next base: position 536,622 of record JAGFNQ010000206.1, read on the forward strand.
AAAATTCCCAACTTGGAGAGTTAGGTGAAAAATCCTTAGCTTGGAGGGCTAAGGTGGGTGAAACCCTAGCTTGGAGGGCTAGGTTTGAGTCCCTGGATCGGTCTGGTGACCGATCAGGGATATTGGTACGCTGCTCCTTCGTGGATCAGTCTGGTGACCGATCTAGCGATGACTGATCGGTCTGGTGACCGATTAGGGAGCACACAGTGAGGTTGGGAACCTACTGTGTGGCTCCTGATCGGTCTGGTGACCGATCAGGGAGCAGGTTGATGCCTCACTGCTTGGCTCCTGTTCGGTCTGGTGACCGATCAGGGAGCAGGCAGTTCACTCACTGCCTTACTCCTTATCGGTCTGGTGATCGATCAGGGAGCATACAGTGAGTTGAGTTCCCCCGCTGATCAGCTCCTGAACGGTCTGGTGACCGATCCACGACTTAGGATTTGATTTCCGCAGTTACTGTTCACTCAGACGTGGACTGATCAAGCTCTGGCCTGATCGGACAGGGAGCTACCTGATCGATCTAGTGACCGATCAGGCTTCACTCTGATCGGTCTGGTGACCGATCAGGCTTGTGTCACCGCGAGAGCTGGGAATCCCAGCAATGCGGTGGATCGGTCTGGTGACCGACCCACAAGCCCTGGATCGGTCCGGTGACTGATCACTTTAATTCAAAATGCACTGTCAGACGCTCTGATCGCGTCTGAACGTATCTGATTCTCTGTGCTTAACATCTGATACACGATTTGCTGCTTGATATGCTGTCCTAATACTCTGATTAAGCTGCAGGTGACAGGGAAGGATTCAAACACTCAAGGAGAGTCAATGGAGGCCTTTCCTTGGAGCAGGTTTGTCTGTTTTTCCATCTCAGGTTGCAACAGGCACTGGCGCTGGCTGGAGCTGCTGACTGGGGCTGGTCTGAGGGAAGCTCAGGGAGTCCAGAAGAGCTCAGTGGTGGCTGGTGGTTGCAGGTGAGCAGCTGGAGGCTGCAGGGAGATGTTGTCACCTGGCGTTCAAGAGAGAAACAAAAGGAGCGGTGTGGAGCATAGCAAGGAGAACTTCTTTGGTTGCCTGAGTTTTAAGCTGTGATTCCTTGTTGCGTGCTTGTGCTCCTTGCTATTGAGCAAGCTACTGTGATCTTTGAAGCAACCAGCCCTTGCTTGAGCACTTGGAGGAAGGAACAAGAAGCTTCGAGTCCAACAGCGAGAAGACACGGAGAAAGGGTTCTTGCGTGAGATCGTTGCTGGGTGGAGCTCGGAAGGAGTTTGCTGTGTTCTTGTCTTTGTAAAGTGCTAAGTAAGATCTTTCTTGTGTTTCATTGTGCTTAAAACTATATCTTTGATTGAAACGTTGTGGAGAGGTTACTCCACCGAGAAGGAGGTTGCTTTCTATCCGGTGTTCACCGGGGCTTGATCTGCCGACAATCAAGGGATCACCCACCTTAAGGGCACGCCAAGGAGTAGGGGCAAGTTATCCCCGAACCTTGTAAACCCTCTTGTTAGCGTTCTTGTGTTTGATCATAGTTTAGGGTTTAGATTTCTGCATATACTCTGTTCTATTGTGCTTCCGCTGTGCTACTAACGATTGAAGTGCAGAAATCTAATAAAAGCTTAAAGTCCAAGTGTTTGGCTATATTCACCCCCCCCCCCTCTCTCTAGCCATTCGAACTCCAACAGTGCGGTATAACCATAGGATGCTCAGGAGTTCTTCAACTCAGCTGCCTCCGATGTGATCCAGCTTTATCTTGAGCACTCCCCATTTCTCCCAAAGAATCTTGCCGGGGCGCTGGAGCTGTCATTGCCAGTCCCGCCGGTGGCAAGATGGATCTTCGATTTCGGTGATTCGAGACCAACATTTTTAGGATTTCGACCTGTACCGAGGTCGCTCGTCATGAGGCGGCTTGCTCAATCTGATGTTACTCCACCGCTCCACTGATAGTGTTGGCGACTAAAATATCAAACTCCTCCCTCGTCAAAATGATGGGTGGTCCCTCTGGATCTGCCATCACAGTGCTCCTTCTGGTACTTTGATGTTCCCACAGACAGCACCAAACTTGTTTCGGAAGCGAACGACAGGGATGGTGAGTCACCAAAGCGCAACCCACGATGACGGTGACGGGGAGAAGATGCCCACGCCCTGCAAGATTAACACGAGCGTTAAAGGGAACGCACTAGGAGATTTTCCGGTGGAGCCGTCTTCGACGCTTAAGTCAGGACTCTTATCTCTTTTCGGAGGACAACGAGGAATCAAGTTTTCTCTTAGTTCGGAAAACTTCCCTCTTACCTGGATGGTAGGGACTTGGACTACTCCCGGCCGGGCATCCTCAGCACCACGGCCAGGTCTACTCGTCTCGGGCATCCTTGGCACCACGAGACGGTAGAGATTTAGGCTACTCCTGATCGGGCATCCTCGGCACCACGACCAGGTTTGCACATCTCGGATATCCTTGGCACCACGAGATGGTAAGGTCTTTGCCTGCTCCTGGACGGGCATCCTTGGCACCATGACCAGATCTACTCGTCTCGGGCATCATCGGCACCACGAGATGGTAGAGATTTATGCTACTCCTGGTTGAGCATCCTCAGCACCACGACCAGGTTTACGTATCTTGGGCATCCTCGACACCATGAGATGGTAAGGTCTTCGCCTGCTCCTGGGTCGGGCATCCTCGGTACCATGGTCAGGTCTACTCATCTCAGGCAACCTCGGCACCACGAGACGGTAGAGATTTAGGCTACTCTTGGTCGGGCATCCTCGGCATCATGACCAGGTTTACGCATCTCGAGCATCCTCGGCACCAAGAGATCGTAAGGTCTTCGCCTGCTCCTGGCCGGGCATTCTCGGCACCACGACCAGGTCTACTCATCTCAGGCATCATCGGCACCACGAGATAGTAGAGATTCAGGCTACTCCTGGTCGGGCATCCTCGGCGTCACCACTAGGTTTACACATTGGGCATCCTCGACACCACGAAATGGTAAGGTCTTCGCCTGCTCACGGCCGGGCATCCTCAGCACCCCGGCCAGGTCTACTTGTCTCGGGCATCCTCGGCACCACGAGACGGTAGAGATTCAGGCTACTCCTGGTCGGGCATCCTCGGCACCATGAGATGATAAGGTCTTCACCTGCTGTGGCCAGGCATCCTCGACACCATGGCCAGGTCTACTCATCTCAGGCATCCTCGGCACCACGAGATTGTAGAGATCTAAGCTACTCCTGGTCGGGCATTCTCAGCACCACGACCAAGTTTACGCATCTCGGGCATTCTCGACACCACGAGATGGTAAGATCTTCCCCTGCTCTTGGTTGGGCATCCTCGGCACCACGGCCAGGTCTACTCATCTTGGGCATCCTCAACACCACGAGACGGTAGAGATCTAGGATACTCCTGGTCGGGCATCCTCAGTACCATGACCAGGTTTACGCATCTCGGGCATATTTGGCACCACGAGACGGTAAGATCTTCACCTGCTCCTAGCCGGGCATCCTCGGCACCACGACCAGGTCTACTCGTCTCGGGCATCCTCGGCATCAGGAGATGGTAGGATCGTCAAGCTTTTGCACGTGATGAGATATTTTATTTGTTTCTTTCATCACTGAAACTAAAAAGAAGTACAAACTTGCATACAAATACATATATTGCCCACACGGCTCACCGAGTACGATATGGCTGGAGGTGATTTGCATGTCATGTCCTCTCCAGCTTTTTGCCTTTATTGTCTTCTAGATAATAGTTGCCTCCAGTGAGCTTTTTGACAACGATATAAGGTCCGCTCCATTGAGGCTTGAGCTTTCCGGGGTCATCAACCAGCTTGATTCTTTTCCAGATCTTATCCTCGACTTGGAAAGTCCAAATAATTACTCGGTGATTATACACCTGCTGCATACGCTGCCAATATGCAATTAGTCGGGTAGCGACCTTCTCTCGTACTTTTGTTACCAGGTCCAGGTCGATTAGTCGTTCCTGGTCATTATCTTCTTTGTTGTAGTGTTGTCGCCGAACGGACTCATCGCCTATTTCCATCGGAATCATCACTTCCGCTCTATACACCAAATTGAAAGGACTCTGACCCATTCCTTCTTTGGGAGTGGTGTAGTATAACCATAGGATGCTCGGGAGTTCTTCGACCCAGCTGCCTCCGACGTGGTCCAGCTTTGTCTTGAGCCCTCTCCATTTCTCCCAAAGAATCTCGCCAGGGCACTGGAGCTGTCATTGCCAGTCCCGCCGGTGGCGAGATGGATCTTCGATTTCGATGAGTCGAGACTGACATTTTTGGGATTTCAGCCTGTACCGAGGTCGCTCGTCGTGAGGCGGCTTGCTCGATCTGATGTTGCTCCAGCGCTCCTATGACGGTGTTGGCGACTAAACGATCAAACTCCTCCCTCGTCAGAATGATGGATGGTCCCTCTGGATCTGCCAACACAGTGCTCCTTCTGGTGCTTTGATGTTCCCACAGACGGCGCCAAACTTGTTCCAGAAGCGAACGACGGAGATGGCGAGTCACCAAAGCGTAGCCCACAACCACGATGATGGGGAGAAGATGTTCACGCCTTGCGAGATTAACACAAGTGTTAAAGGGAACTCACCGGGTGATTTTTCGGTGGAGCCCTCTTCGACGGTCAAGTCAGGAATCTTATCTCTTTTCGGAGGACAACGAGAAATCAAGTTTTCTCTTAGTTCGGAAAGCTTCCCTCTTACCTGGATACCGAGGCATCTTATATACCTGAGATTTTTATCACATGTTCTCCTTCACGTTCCTTAATTATCAATTACTTGGTAGATATTCTATCTTTTGGTAACGGTCACTATGATTATTAAGACCTTAATTACCGTGCGTTACAGACAATAATTATCCAATGACTTTCCTATTATGAAAGGAGGAGCGGCTACTTGAAGTCGGACTTTCTGACTCTTATATTGATCTTTGGGCTCGACTCTCCCGAGTCAGTCTCGGAATCTCATCTCTCGAGCTGACCTCGGGGCCTTCATCCATTATCCTGAAATAGTCTTGGGAGCCCGATTATCTATCTGATCTCGGGGCTATGGTTCGACAGACCCTTCCACGTATCTTCCGTACCACATGTCCATCCCGAAATATTCATCCCTATCAATATGTATATTTTTATTATTCTCTCAGTTATTATTCTTATTTTATTTTATCATTTTCATATTACTTTTTTAATGTTTTAATTATAAATTCATGTGGCTAGCATGACATGCTCGGACTCAATTTAAGCTCAACACATGCATTGCACGTGACGTGACAGTAGGTAAGGATAAGCAATGGTAGGTAACGGATAGAGGGACGGGTAAGTAAAGTTACGAGAGGGTGGCACATTTCCGTAATTTCTGCCAACCATGTCTTTAAATGGCAGGCGTGGAGCGGCGTGCAGAAACCTAGACCTTTTCGGATCTTCGTTCTCATTTTCATCGACGAAGAAGATTTGGGAGGGCGATGGCGGAAGAGGGAACGGTGATCGCCTGCCACAGCGTGGAGGAATGGACCAGAAAACTCGAGGTGTCTAACGAGTCCAAGAAGCTGGTAATAAACTGCTTCCTTCGTCTCGGATATCATTTGTTTTCCTCCGTTCCTCTGTGCCGTCTTTGATCTGATTGGGTATTACTTGATCCTTGAGATTCCCGGTTGGGCTTCTTCGTGTTACCTAGGCGGCTGCTGATTATATTTGCCTGAAAGCTCAGTTATTGGTTTTTGTTTCGTTTTCTTCCTTAACCTGATATTTTTGTGTTAAGAATGTTTATTTCTTTAGTGTATTTTCCCCCGTGTTGCAAATGGCATGCGTGCCTAAAAAGTTGGACTAAAATGTAGGTAGGTGTATACGGCAGGTTTCTCGCAGGTAAGTTTTTTTATATGCTTAGCTCAAACCTTAATTTCGTGGCCCAAATGATTTATTGCTGCAGCAAAGCTGTTAAACCAATATTTTATCATGAGTCGTTTAGGAACTTTGAAGCATGATTCGTCGGTTTGATTGGGAAAAATATAAAATATATTAGAAAGGATTACTATATTAGAAAAAAAAATACATTTTTATGTAATATCTTACTTAATAGCATAACATAGTTAATGAAAGATGCGGATTCTTAATTTATAAAAGAACCTGCTTTCGTCACATTCGTCAAAGGTTACAAACTGTTGTCTATTTTAATTCACTTAAAATTGCAACCATATTGCCATCACAAAATTGGTACTAGAACTTAAGTACATATTACTATTTATTTATATAGCAACAAAATATGAAACTCAAGAGGCCGACAATAAGTCAAGAACTCCGCCATCACTGAGAATTCAGTCTTGACAAGAACATTTTTATTCATCCAAGCTGTCAAACTTGAGAGGCTCTACCCTCCGTGAACTCTTCACTAATCATGCAATAGAGATTTTCTTTTTTTAAAAAAGATAGTCATGAGAGCCCTCAAAGACTTATATTTTGGATGGGTGAAGGTGAGGTTTAAATAAAGAACTTGGCAACAGCTTCGATGGCAAATTAAGTTAGCTGACACCCTCAAGAGAACAGTGTTTTTTTCCCCAAAAAATGTGATTCATACCAAATTGCACTGAATCATTAGATTTCTTTTGTAGGGTGACTTGTGTTGACATTTGAATCGTATTTCATTGTGGGGTATGGATTGCAAATCATTTGTAGCAACTATATATGTCAGTCCATTCTTTTGTTATTGATGTGTTGATATATTTGCATCTATGTTTTAACTTCTTTTTTTTTCGTAATGTGTGTCCAATGTTTTCAATTTAATCACTTTCTCTATGTTTATCTTGCTTTTATGACGATAATCTCAGTATGGATGTGTTTTACCTTTTCTGTTAACCAATACTAGAATGCATAATATCTTTATCCTGGTTAAAATTTTGTGTATATGATCACTATATTAGCAAAGTCACGAATAATTTCTTCTGTGCAACTGTTTGTTATATTGATAATTATATATAATATAATTTCGATGGTAATAACAAATGATTCAACAATTTAGTTTGATAGGAAATTATGCAGGTAATAGGTTTAAATATTGAGATAGCAATGAAGAATTTGAGTTATTAGGGCTGTTTAGCTAAAATAGAGAAGAGATTATGACGTTCTATGCAATATTTCTTATCCTCATTAGGTTAAGGGATTTTAATTATAGAATTAGTTTATGTCGGGCAACTATAGTATCAGTTTATGCTGGTCAATTAGAAAACAGAACATACAAAAGTTGACCTAGCCAACATAATGTTAAGATGAATGTTTGAATTTACAGGGACAAAAAAGGAAACACAGGTTTAAATAGATGATAAACATTTGGAAAATTGATCAGGATGATATGAACAAGTGCACAGACATCGATCAGACCTTAGTTAGACATGTTCAATCAATGGGTACCAAAGATTGCAGGGATAGAAATAGACGAACCACCTAATACAACTGTGTGAGACTGAAAGTGTGTGAATAACAATTGTACGGAAGTGTAGATGGGATAACATGTTCAATCAATGGGTACCAAAGATTGCAGGGACAGAAATAGACGAACCACCTAATACAACTGTGTGAGACTGGCAGGGACAGAAATAGACGAACCACCTAATACAACTGTGTGAGACTGAAAGTGTGTGAATAACAATTGTACGGAAGTGTAGATGGGATAACATGTTCAATCAATGGGTACCAAAGATTGCAGGGACAGAAATAGACGAACAACCTAATACAACTGTGTGAGACTGAAAGTGTGTGAATAACAATTGTACGGAAGTGTAGATGGGATAACATGTTCAATCAATGGGTACCAAAGATTGCAGGGACAGAAATAGACGAACAACCTAATACAACTGTGTGACACTGAAAGTGTGTGAATAACAATTGTACGGAAGTGTAGATGGGATAACATGCTCAATCAATGGGTACCAAAGATTGCAGGGACAGAAATAGAAGAACCACCTAATACAACTGTGTGAGACTGAAAGTGTGTGAATAACAATTGTACGGAAGTGTAGATGGGATAACATCCGACTTCAAATTGTTCTTTCTTATTGATGCTTTTTTATATGATTCATGTTAGGATTTATAGCTATGAAAAATTAGCTTTAGCCATTCAGTTCTATTATGATTTGCTGAAGTTGGTGTTTTCTAACATCGTAGACTGCGATTACAAAGTCTCATAGTTTCACAACCAGTTGTCTGAGTTCTCTGCAGAGGAGATATTGACCATACGTAATGTCCATCCATTGGTCTCCTTGCCTTCTAGATGATATTATCTCACTTCACTACCACCTTCCTTGATGCCATATCAGTTAAATAATCTGTGTATCATGACATGAAGCATTCTAAATCTGAAATTTAGTATTTACTGTGATCGAGTATATAAACTTTTTTGTTGTAGGTTGTCATAGATTTCACTGCCTCATGGTGTGGACCTTGCCGAATGATTGCACCACTCTTTGCCGAACTTGCCAAGAAGTATCCAAATGTTGTTTTCCTCAAGGTTGACGTAGATGAACTGAACGTAAGTTCTTCCCTTGTGAAAAACTCTATATTAGTCTCAATTTTTTTCTCTTTTTTTGCGGCAAAATATCTAACACGGTGAAATTACAGACTGTTGCAAGGGACTGGGCTATTGAAGGAATGCCGACCTTTGTCTTCCTGAAGGAGGGAACCATCGTGGACAAGATCGTTGGTGCAGATAAGGTAGAGCTGCCAAGGAAGATTGAGCTTCTCCTGTCTAAGTGAGTGTTTAGTCAATGCAAAGATCAAGTCATCTTCTCTCAAAACCTTCGCATTGTCAATAAGCAATTTGCAGAGATCTTGGATCTTAATTTCAAGTCTCGGACAAAAGTTCTACGAGCACATAGCGAATGCTTTTATGATTCGTCATTCTAGAAGCATTGATTACCATGCTTGACGTTCTTGATCTTAACTTTCAGTTGTGCATCAGTTAATACTTGATCTCATAATTCGTAATATCGCGATCCTACCTAGAATTCATTTGGGGTCAGGATCGGATCGGTCGGGATCGGATTATGAAATCATACGATCCTAACAAAAACTCTTAAAATAAAAGAATATACAATTTCTATTAACACTAATGATAATAATCTTATTAATTTTAAAAATATTTAATTTATTATAAAATGATCCAATTTAATTGTCAACCTATTAGATAATATATATCTAAAAATTCATCATTTTAGAAAAAAAAATATAAAACAATATTATTGATAAGAATTAATTAAAAAATAATTAAACAGATGTTTAAATAATCTTATGCAAAAAAAAATAATAAAAAAGATTAAAAATCTTTAGGTCTTTAAAAAGGTTTTAAATAATATCTTTTGAGATTCAATTTTAAAATTAACTATAAATTTTTGAACGAATTTCGATTTCATTTATTATAGGTCACGTGATTCAATCCGAATTAAAAATTATGACTTCTTAAAGTTTTTATCATTCCTATTTTGATTCTATTCCAATTTTATTCGATCCTATCCGATTTTACCGATTCTGTTCTGATCCTGCTACAAAAATCTTCTGCACTATTCTGAGTCGATTTGTGATTCAGGATTGTAGAATCGTACAATTCTACAATCCAAGATCGTGATTTTGGATCTATATGTTTGGCTGCTTTATTTAGATATGGACCTTACTCACAGATGATGGAACTTTTGTGTGATGATCATGTGCATTCATTCGCAGTCACTCGGTGTGTCTTGTTCATCACTTTCACGTGCCCTTGCATTTCTTTTACATCATGCCCATTTTTACCGCTCTTAATATGCATTGCTCTAGGCATTGCAATCGGCAAGGTTTAAGCAATTTGTCATGCTATAAATATAATTTATGCAGAAACTTATGTGTATTTTCGATAATTTACCAAATCGTATCGGTAGATTTTCGAATATATATATATATATATATATATATAAATATATATTATTTTGGTATTTATAAGGGGTATACTCATACTCTTCTCATTTTATCTCTCCCGATAAATTTAATTATTTTTTTATTTTTTTTCCTCTCTCATATGTATGCAATTTCAATTCCCTTTCCTCTCCTCTCTTTTTTTTCCTTTTTTTTAATGCATACACGTGCATCTAATATGAACTAAGTCCCATCTCAATATTAGGATTTTTGCTGATCTATCTTTATTAAATTTTAACATCTAAAAAAAAATAAAAATAAATGTAATGGATAAAAATGATCACCCCTCCTTTTGTAAAATACATGTAATGCTTGACACAGCGGATTATTTTTTAAAAACGTTTAGATCCAGTAGATTTTCGTTTATTTTCGTTCTTATTCTTCTACGCTAATTCCTCGTACATAAGTATTCTTAACTAAAGAACGTGGGATATTTTATACATGGGCTCGATATTAGTTTATATTAATCGAATGTTGGGATTTTTATTGGAGTAATGATACGTACAGTGAATATAAATGTCTCAGTGAAAATTTTGGTCGTCAATCGACGGCACGTCCGACGTTCGATCGTCGATCGGACACTACCGGCGGCCTTCGGCCATCGCCCCGAACCAAACTATACCCTGGGGGGCACGATGAACCCGTCGGGGATCGTCACAATTGCGATCTCGCATCATTGACCGTCGATTTCGATGGGTTCACCGTTGCCGGCAATCCTGACAAGTTCACCGTCCTCCCAAGGTATAGTTTGATTCGGGACGGCAATCAGAGGCCGCTGGTGGTGTCTGATCGACGATCGAACATGTACACATTAACTGCACGTCATTCACTATAATTTTCACTCTCCCAAATTCACTCTTCAAATTATTTCCCTTTTTATTGATTCATCCATATTTTATACACGGGCTCGAAAACATATTTGCACTCTTTATAATTTTAGAAATCTATAGGAACTAAAATGAGTGAACTTGAATCTCTTTGGGTCCATTAATGAGTTTTAACCGAAATCCTCTAATGAACCTAATAAGTTCCGATTGTACTCATTTCAGTTCTTACGACTTTCTGAGATAGTAAAGAATTCAAATATATTATTCATCGTTTATTTTGGCTTTTTTCGGAAATGTTAAAATGTTATTGAAAGAACCGACTGAAATTCTACATTAGACCTAATATTTTCATATCAGACCTAATGTGAATATGATATGAGCATATAGGATTGAGTCGGATATGAGTTCATATAAAAAACATGATCTATCAAAACATGATAATTACACAATTATAGCATTTCCTAAGTTAGAATTCAAAATTTAGTTGAAGAACGTGAGATTAAAGTTCATGATAGATTGTAACTGCTCGATTAAAATCGTTGGCATATTTATCACCGAGGAAATCATCTTTTGATTTTTAAAATAATACATATTCAAATTTTAAAAAATAACTTGAGATCTTTAAAGATCAATGTGATTCTGATTTTTATCCAATTATATGTGATTTAAATATTTTTATAAAAATAATTCGTTGTGTCAACAATTATATATATTTGTATTTATTTTACGGGAGGTGTTAAAATTTTTATCCATTATATTTATTTTAATTTTTCTAAAGATGATAAAATTTAATAAGGATAAATCGACAAAATTTCAATGTTGAGCCTGATATGAATCATATCAAGCCAATGTTGGGTCTGATATAAACTCATATCAGACCCAACGTAGATGTGATATAATTCATATCAGACCCATTATGCATGCAAACAAAACAAAAAGAGAAGAGAGGAAAGAGAAATAAGATTGTACTCATAGGAGAGAGGAAGAGATAGAGAAAAGAGAAAAAGAAAATACTCATATTTGTCAGGAGTAAAATGCGAAGAGTACATAATTGCGTGTGTCCTTTGATAAATATCAAAATAGTTGTTCCGGAAGGAATCGACGTGGATGACGAGTCACCAGAGTCCAACCCATAAGGGTGATGACGAAGGGAAGTAGATCACACTCTGCGAGATCAACACGAACGTTAATGGGAACATGATAAGTACTATTTTATTGGTTATGTCAGATGCCAAAATCCATGTTTGGCCCATATTTTTCTTGCTTAATTGTGAATTTATTCTAGGTTCTAGAAATTATTGTTATTTTGGACTTAATTGTAAATCTTTACATATTTGAATTATTTGGCCACTAAATTTTTGATCTATTTTTGTAGGCATGAAAGGATCATGGACCTAGGTTATGCTGGGTCAAATTTGAGTCGGAAGTAGACCCAGATCGAGTGATCAAATTTTAGACAAATCTGAGCCGCCCGATTCAAAAACGGCTAGATCTGAGCCATCTGGGACCATCTGAGGCAATCCGAGCTAAGGTTAGGGTTGATCAAGCACTAAGGTCAAGATCTGAGATTTTCATCCAAATCAGAGATCATTCCACCGTTGGATCAAGCCAAGAGGATCTACATCGTCCATTCAAAGATCGGGTTGATCTGGGACATCTACTGCAAATCTGGAAGATCTGAGCTACCCCGAGGCAGATCTTGACCCTTGATCAACATCATCAAAGTTTGGTTTAGATTGGAGAAGATCCGACCGTTGGATTCATTCAAAACGATCTCAGCCGTTCATTCCTATGTATTAATCAAACATTTTCCACAGAGCATAGCGTCGCGTCTTCGCCGCAACGTAATTCATCTTCGTTTTTCTTCATGTTTTCTTCAAGTTTTCTTCAATCCGAGGGCGCGACCACCTCAATTCTTCATTTAGATCAAGTTCTAGGTCACTAGGGAGAATAACTGTGGAGATTCCAGCTCGAAATTGGCCAAGAACAGAGCTGAGTGAGGGTTTCCTCAGTTCTGCTATTGATTGCTTCGATTTCAGTTTTGTTCCGTCCTACATCAATCTGAGCTCTCTGGAGGGATTCCCTGGAGTGTTCGGATCATCCCCAAGCCATCAGCGCAATCGGACAAGGCTGGATTGAGGAAATCGATTCGGTTTTCCATCTTGAACAGAGTTTGAGCTTGACTCAATCGCAGATTCAGTTCCCCAGTGATTTGTTGAGCTTAGGGGTTCGAGGCTTGCCCTTGTGTGACGAACAAGGAGTTCTTGAGCTAAGGGAGTGATTGGGGCTTAGTTTTCTTATTGTATTTCTATTTGTAGCTGTAATTTCATTTCTGAATGTTGTTTCGTTTCTGAATTTTGTTTCAGCTGCTGTAGTTCACCTTTCCGAATTGTTTCTGCTTTCATTAGTGGTTTAAATCTGTACTTTCATTAGCTATAGAGCTTGTTTAGTTATCCTTTCACATAATTTCGTGTGTTCTGCAGTTTTAATTAGTGAGTTTCAGTTTTGTTCAGCTTTTCCCTGTTGCGTATCAAGTTTCGGTTTACAGGTTTGCAAAGTTTGTGTTAAGAGATCCTTGGATTTACTACATCTTGTTTGAACATTAGACTAGAGAAATTACTTTCAATTTGATCAGCTTGCTTGCATTAATTTCATTTCTTAAGTTTAGCTTAGTTAATTGCGTATCAAGTCCAGATTGCGTATCAACTTCAATTCTGCATTCTCCACCTTTATTTCTGCATTCTCCCAATTTATTTCTACATTCTCAATTTCAGCACATCAAGAGGTTCTTGTTTGGTGAACCATTGCATCAAATTTCCACTTGATCAATTTGTTTATGCATTTGGTTGTAGTGTATCAGTTTCCCTGTTTTCAGTTTTCAATTTCTGCACATCCATTATTTCTGAAACTCAGTTTCATATCCTGCATTTCAAGTTGTTAGTTCCTGTTTTTGTATCAAGCAAAGATTTATCATGGATTGGTGTCAAGTAAACTCAGTTTTTAGTTAATTGCTGCACTTGATTTCAGGCTCCATCTGCATTTGATCAGTTTAGCTATTAGCCTTGGCACAAAAGTAGCAGTTTTGGCACAAGTGTTTTCCTCTGCGTATCAAGCATGCTTTGGCACTGTTTTGTATCAGTTTAGCTCTACATTAGAATTCTTTTGCACTTGAATTCAGTGATTTTGTTTGATTTTCGCATCCCATCTGTTGTTGCATTTTATTCCTGCATATAGGGTTACTTTCCTGCAATTAATTTCTGAAGTGAGCTGTTCTTATCTTGACCAGTCTCAGATGTCGAGTTTCTCCATTCCTCCTTGCAGAAAACTGCATTGATAGCCTAGCCTTCCCAGCTGATTTGATCAGCTAAGATTTCTGCATGTAATTTCAATTTTAGCATATCAGTTTTCCTTTATCTGCGTATCAAGGTTGCTGAATTCTGCATGATAAAAGTCTGCACTGATTTGTATAAGGAGTAAACTTATCTTTTAGTGTTTGGGTTGTGCTTGAAATCAATTTCATATGCATTTGATTTGTCTCTGAATTGTAATCTCATTTTGGCACATAAGCGTCTCTTTTGCATATCAAGTTTGTTTCATTGTTGCATTGTGTAGCAAGTAAAGTTTCGGTTGAGTGGTACTTCTTGGAGTTAAATGCAATGTGTCGCGTACACTTGCACTTGAGTTCAGATTTACTCCTTGCATTCGGCTAAGTGCCTTGGTTGATTAGGTTTTCCAGTAGTTGAGCTCATTGGTTGCCATATCTAGTTTAAGTTTGCTTGGTTCAGTTTCCTTCTTTCTATTGTGTTTTCATTTCTCATTGAAACTAAACCCCAGATTCTATTTGAAACCCAAAAAAATATCGATGACACATAAACTCAAGCTCGAATCACACAATCTCAACTAGCCCTAGGAAAAATACGACCTGTGGTCCCTTTACTACGTTTTCATCTTTGATTGCAAAAAGGGTTTCTAGCTTACACACATCTAAATTTTGAGACCCACATTTGTGACACCTAGTTAGCGGGCATTAGAACACGCCGGAGATTTTCTGGCGGAGCCTACTCCGACGCTCAAATCAGAACTTAAGTCGCTTGTAGGAGGAAAATCAAGAAGGAAAAAAAGTGAGTTCAAAGAGTGTTACCCCTTTACCCATGGGTTGAAGTATCTTATATACCTAGGGGCTTGGTCGCACATATCTCCCCCACGCTCCCTACTTGTCGGTTACATGATAACGTTTAGGTAACGACCTCAACAATTATTAAGGTCTAAATTGTCACATATAAAGGACAATAATTATCCGCTAACTTTCCTGAACAAGAAAGTGGAACGGTTATTGGAATCGGGCTATCGGGTGTATGACTTTTCGGGGTCCACTCTCGAGAGAGAGTCTCGGGGAATCTTCTCCTGGGACGGTTTCGAGTGTCTGTTCTCCCGAGATGATCTCGAGAGTCCACTTTCCCGAGATGATCACGGGGTCTATGGCCCGTCCTGGACTCGGGGGTCTGTTCTCTCGAGTTGGTCTTGGGGATCTGTTTCCAGAGGTGGTCTCGGGAGTTTAAGGCCCGACTTGACCTCGGGAGTCTGAGATAGGCATTCGGACTCGGTGGATCCCGACACATAGCTTCTCCGTTCCACGTGTTAACCATGGGATGCTCAACCCCATCACAAGTCCTTCCCTTCAAATCTAATCGAAGGAAGTGTGGCTAACTGATTACACCAGTGGTGCAACGAAGGGAAGCTATGCACTTATGGGTCCATATATCCATTACTTCTTCATTGGCGGCTGGTCGAGTCCGAGGAATCGAAACATTCATTCCTCGGCCCGAGGCAATCCCTTTGAATTAGTCCAAAAGGCTTCTACAAATTTCGAGGCATGGCAATGATAGCTATCTATCATCCATTAAAAGTGAATGGGGTCTCTTAATGGCGACAAAACCCCTCCGCGAATGCGCCTTTGCTATGTGTTAAGACTTCTTTCTTCGCGATCTCCTACTAATATGCGCTGCAGGGCCATATCAAACGACAACTTGAAAGCGGTGATGCCTCAAGATGAACGTTTATCACCGTCCATGTGCCTTGCCCCCATTGTACGCACGAGGGTAGCTTCTTCCCTATAAAAAGGGGAGGCAAAAACGTTTGTCCGCCTTCTGGCATCGTCGACTAGCAGCATTTGTGGCCTTCATTCTTGTCTTCTCTTTCTAAGGATTCTTCCCTACGCGTAAGTCTTCTTTACACTTTCGTCTCCTTCCTTAGAAGTCATGGGTAAGGAGAGCAAAAAGGATCAAGGTACGAAGGGGACATGGGAAAAAGAATACCAACCAAA
The DNA here is from genome assembly GCA_024364735.1 of Boesenbergia rotunda. Lineage (NCBI taxonomy): Eukaryota > Viridiplantae > Streptophyta > Magnoliopsida > Zingiberales > Zingiberaceae > Boesenbergia > Boesenbergia rotunda. The sequence goes on from JAGFNQ010000206.1 coordinate 552,696, forward strand.
GTGGTATGAATCCACTTCTTCTAGGGTTAAATCGGAAACCCTCCGAGCTGCCTGCGAGGCCTACGACATTCCGGCAAAAATAGAGGTAGAAGTCCCTAGGGTGGATCAATCACCCGTAGAACCCCCCTAGAATTCTTCACTTTCTTCCTAGGGCAGGTAGAATTAGGGCTTCGTTTCCCTCTCCCCCCTTTCTTTATGAGCATTTCTTCATATTTCGACATTCCCGCCTCCAACTCCTTCGCTACGCTTCTTTCATTTTTTTCTTTCTCCTTACCATGGCGTCCAAGGGGACCTTTAGCTTCACGACCCACCCTAGCCATAAGTTTCTAGGCGGGTTTCCTTCCTCCCACAAGGGATGGAAGAAACACTTCTTCTTTATTCGACTACTCTAGCGTCCTTTCAGCCCCGTTCGCTGGAGGGAAAGCCTACCAGCCCCCCCCCCCGAAGTTAGGAGACTTTCAACAGGACCTGGGCTATCAACGTGCTAGCAGCCTCTTGTTCGACATGGAATTTAGTGGCCCCGGGCTAGTACAGAGTGATGAACTCATGTACCGAGCAGGGCTCAGCCCTAAAGTCTCCAGCATGAGCCCCCGCCTTGGTATGCTTATCCTTTTACAAACGCCTGTTAATTCTAACTGATGTTTTTATCTTGTTTGTGTATTGCAGAGGGTGTCATGTTGTCCCGGGCGATGAACCAGCTCATCAAATGGAAGGAGGCCAACGAACAGGCCTTGGCCCCTCCTCCGGCTCCTTCTGCCTTACCGATTGACTCGGCCGAGACTCCGGAGGAGGCTACAGAGTAGTCCGACGAGCACGAGCCGTCGAAGCAGATAAAGGCGCCAGTAGCTACTGGGTCATCCACCGACCAAGGGACTCTGGAGCTACCTGACGCCCAGGAAGCCGACCTGCCTCTCGTCATCATCGAGACGGGAGAGAATGAGGAGAAATCAACGTCTCAGGCCGACACCCTGATGCTTAGATCATCGGGGAAGCTGAAGACCAAACGCCTCAATAAGCGGTCAGCCATCAGGAGGAGGTTGCGGCGCTTTGTACCCCGCGAGCTCCCCTCTATCCCAGAGGAGGAGGACTCGCTTGTCCCCGACGTTGAGGACACACTGCCCTTGTCCCAGCACTTCAAGCAGGCATCCACTCCAGAGACAAGGGATTAGACCATCACCATTTCCCCGGTCGACTCCTCCGACGCCTCCAAAAGTAAGAAGGTGGTGCCAGCAGAACCCCGAATGAGGCTTGACCACCTGCGCAAAAACTTCAAGCAGCATCGGGGGCGACTTTGAAACCATTTCCCCTGGTGCAATTGAAGGAGATCCCCGCCGAGGGACGTTCCTCCGAGAGAGCCTCCAGCTTTGAGGAGGATGCCCCAGGTCCTTTCATGGGATCTTCATCACTGCGGCCTCCGTGATGTGTGCAAGGGGCTCAGCTTCCGCCCATTTGGAAAAATAGTCCATCAGAACCAGCAAAAACTTCTTTTGTTGAGGTCCGATTGGAAATGGACTCCCAATGTCCATTCCCCATTGATCAAATGGGCAGGAGACTATGGAGACTCGCAGCAGCTCAGTCGGGCGGTGAGTGATATACTGGTGCCTTTGACAGGCCTCACATCCAGCGACGAACTTGAGGGCATCGGCTTGCAACGATGGCCAAAAGTACCCGGCTAGGATGATTTTCCAAGCTAGGGATCTTCCCCCAATATGACTCCCGCAAATGTCTTTGTGGACTTCTCGCATGATGTAGTTGGCTTCCTATGGTCTGACACACTTGAGTAATGGTCGGACAAAGACTCTCTTGTATAGTTGGTCTCCGACTAGTGTAAATCTAGAAGCCTGGCGACGAAATAGTTGGATCCCTTTATCATTAGTCGGTGTGTTCCCATTCCACAGGAATTCCACATAGGGTTGTCTCCAATCAGTAAAGATAAAGCTCCCGGTATCTTCCTCAATTTGAGCTATCAATCCTTCTGGAGTACTGGGCTCGTCCAACATCCACAAAGTGATGGAGCTAGCCAACTTGGCCAGCTCATCTGCTTTGACATTGTCTGCCCGGGAGATCTTTTGCAAACTAACCTCTATGAAGGAGGATTGCAGCTGCTCATAGATGGCTACATACCTCTGTAGGCGCTCGCATTTTATTTCGAAGTTGCCCTTTATTTGCTGTTCCATGAGCTAGGAGTTTGAATGCAGGATGACTCAAGTAGTTCCCATGTGCTTGGCTACTTGTAGACCTTCTAGTATCGCCTCGTACTCAGCTTCATTATTAGTGGAGTCGGATAGATAAATGTAACGTATCTCTCATGGGGGAAACCATTAGCACTTCGACTCCGCTGTGCTTGTTGTTAGATAACCCATCGACATAGATATGCCAAACTCCCTCGACTTGGGGCTCCGGAACAGCTTCGAGCATGAAATCTAAAAGGGTCTGTGCCTTGATGGTAGTATGGGGCTGGTACTCAATCCCGTAATCGCTCAGCTCTCCTGTCTATTTGATCGGCCGACCCGAGACTTCCGGATTAGTGAGCACTCGCCCCAGCGGGTTATTGGTGAGAACCACGATAGGGTGTGCTAAGAAGTATGGCATGAGCCTCTGTGCCATTAATACCAAAGCATAGGTCAACTTCTCCATTGTGGTGTAGCGTGTCTCTGCATCCTTCAGGAGGTGTCCGAAGAAGTAGACCGGATACTGCATAGTGCCTTCTTCTCGGATGAGTGCAGAGCCCACTGCTTGTTCAGCTGCGGACAGGTAGACAAATAATGTTTACCCTTCCACTGGCTTGTAAAGGATAGGGAGCTTGGCAAGATAGGATTTCAAATGTGTAAACACCTCCTCACACTGGTCATCCCAGTCGAACTTGACTGTCTTTCTCAGAATCTTGAAGAATGGCAGGATCCTGTCGGCAGATTTGGAGATGAACCAAGACAAGGCTGTAATCTTGATGTTCAACCTCTGTACCTCCTTGAAGTTACGAGGAGAGTGCATACCGAGGATAGCCTTCACTTTATCTGAATTAGCCTCGATCCTCCTCTCTGTCACCATATACCCTAACAACCGGTCACTCTTCACTCCGAACAAACACTTGGCCAACTTCAGCCTGTTGGCCCTCAAGGTGGCGAAGGTCTCTTCCAGGTCAGCTATCATATATTTGTTGGGTTCTCCATGCGAAAGAAAACTCGTACAAAGCTATCTATCTAATAGATTTATCTACTGTTTATACCTTTGAAGCGTGCCCTTCGTTTATCCCGCTCGTCCAAGATGCGCCGGATCTCTTGCACGTCCAAACGTCCGTGCCTCTATTCGTATCCACACGGACACAATCTCTCAACTTCGGGAGAACTACCTCAGTTGTGCTAGCAACTTGAGGTAGCTCGAAAACACCAAGAACCTTACAATAAGGTTTCGTCCAAGAGGGAGGAGAGGAAGAAGAGAAGAAGGGAAGAAGGAAACACACTTAGTTGTCTTTCAAAATGACTAAGTCTCTCTTTTATATTCATCCCATGAATATGAAGAGTCTTTTGTCTCTTTGACTTCCCTTCATTAAAGCCAATAAAGAGCACATCTTTCCATGTGACTCTTCACCTTCTCTTCATCTAATGAAGATAGACTTTTTCTCTTTCCTGCATGCGATTTCGACCGGGCCTCTCGGGCATCCGACTCGGTCTCCCGACCAAGTCTCCCGAGTGCCAAGACCCGACTGCCGAGTGCCGAGCCCCGACTGCCGAGTGTCGACCCAGTCTGCTGAGTGCCGAGCCCCGACTGTCGAGTGCCGACCCAGTCTGCCGAGCTCCCAGCTCAGTCTGCCGAGTGTCGAGCTCCCGACCTGTACTCCCGAGTTCCCAACTCGAGCTCAGATCTCCCGAGTTCCCAGCTCGGGCTCGGACTTCCCGAGTTCCCAACTCGGGCTCGGACACCCGAGTTCCCAACTCGGGCTCGGACTCAGATTTCCCGAAGCATTGTGTCCTTTATGTGTGACCCAATAGGTTCTCGTGACGTTGGCAATGCGCCTAGACACTTTAGACGCATAAGCAATGAGCGACATCTAGCAATGCATCATTGCTACCAAAGTAACAAGAAAAGTCGAGATCCGACTAAACCTCAGTGACTATGATAGTGTATGACCTTGTCCTTCTATCTTTGATATCTAGATTGACCAATGAGGCATAAACCGTGTCATCCTCAATCAATCTTGTGTTTCTTGATCCCCGAGTAGACTCACTCAAACAAATGACATCAATATCTCATATTGACTCATTTGAGCATGGTCATGCGTTTCAGTAGTCCGACTCGATCAAGGGGCCCACAGATATCACTCCCGTCATATGGGAGGGATAGATCCCATCTACATCACTCACATCCCTCCTCATAATTCGTTACATACCCAGTGATCACCTTTATAGTCCACCATGTTACGGGTGACGTTTGACGATACCAATGTACATAACTCCTTATGTAGGGAACCGTAGTGACTTTAGGTCTAAGGACTATTCATACCAATAGCCACATGAGAAAGTTTATGACACTCATATGACAATCTATGAAACTTTCTCATGGCGAGTCATTCAGTACGCATTCTCCAATGTATACCCATGTGTCAACTTGATATCACATATCCATGACTTGTGAGCTCAAGTCATCAGTTGACCTACATGCTAGTCTCCATGCATTAATATTGTCCCTGAATATTAATACTTGACTAGGAATAATTTAGTGTAGTGTTCTCTACATTATCTCACTATCGATTCAGCCAATCGATATAATGTAGATAAGAACCTACTACACAAGGACATTATTATACTTAGTTATTCGACACAGAATACAAAGTAAGTATAATAACCAAATATGCATTTATTCATAATAGAATATGATACAAAATGCCTCTAGTAAATCATCACATAATTGACTCTAGGGCTCCTACTAACGATATTTTCCCTTATCTGTCCTGACCAGGATATTATCTACATAAACTTCAATGTTCCTCCCGATCTGATGCTTAAAGACCTTGTCCATCATTCGTTGATAGGTTGCCCCGGCGTTACGCAACCTGAAAGGCATGACGTTATAGTAATAGGTGTCATTTGTCGTCACAAAGCTGATCTTTTCTTGATCTTCCGGTGCGAGAGGAATTTGGTGATACCCCTGGTAAGCGTCCAGCATGGAAATAAACTCACAACCGGAGGTGGAATCTACTAATCTATCTATCCGAGGTAGGGGGTAGCAGTCTTTAGGATAGGCTTTATTTAAATCTCTAAAGTCAATACAAACCCGCCATTTACCCCCGAGCTTAGGGACAAATACTACATTAGCCAATCGAGTTGGGAATTGAACTTCTCTTATGTGTCCAACCTTCAGTAACTTGGTAACCTCCTCTCTGATAGCCTTGTCCTTCTCGAGCGCGAAATGTCTTCGTCTTTGCATCACTGGCCGAGCCCCGGGGGTCACATGCAAGCGATGCATTGCCAAGGGTGTTGGATCGAGAAAAACGATAGAGGGGGGGGTGAATATCGTTAAAAACTTTTTCGGATAAGACTTAAGAGAAAGTACGCAACGGAATTAAAAACAAACACAAGGAACACAAGTATTTTTACTTGGTTCGGAGTCGCGGTCGGCTCCTACTCCAAGGCCCATGGTCATTGACTGTTTACTGCGGACAATTCTATATTCGCGCAAAGATTTACAGATTTAATACAAGAATAGTGCAGTAAGTAAACGAGTACACTTTTCATTACCGACGCCTTGATGTGGATCATACTTTGGAGCAGAGGGTCGTCGTTGGCGCTGGAATGTCGAGATCGGAGTTTGCCGGAGCAGAGCGCTTGAATGAAAAGCTTAGAGGCGTTGGAAAGTTGTGTTCTTGAAGCCTTGGGGTCGAGCCCCTTTTATAGTGCTCCTAGGGGCGCCTGATTCGCTGGGGGCACCTGACACGTGCCTTCAGATCGGAGAAACTTCATCCGTAGCTCGGTCAGCGCTTATCCCTTCAGAATCAGCCTAGGAGCTGACTGGGGCGCCCGGGACCTCCCGGGCGCCCAACTTGACTGGGTCCGCTGGCTTCATAGCTGATTTTGCTTCGACTCATCTTTGGCTTTGACCTTGGGCGCCCGGGACCTCCCGGGCGCCCAGCTTGACTGGGTCCGCTGGCTTCGTGGCTGATTTTGCTTCGACTCATCTTTGACTTTGACCTTGGGCGCCCGGGACCTCCCGGGCGCCTAGCCCAGTGTTGTTCCGAAGCGATTCTTGCTTAACTGCTTGCTTGGCTTTGACCTTGGGCGCCTGGGACCTCCCGGGCACCTAGCCCAGTGTTGTTCCGAAGTGATTCTTGCTTAACTGCTTGCTTGGCTTTGACCTTGGGCGCCCGGGACCTCCCGGGCGCCTTGCCCAGCTGCCTGCCCCTCTCCTTTGGGGCGTTCTGAGCTGCAGAAACATACTCCTTCGGTCCCTGCATTCAAGGTTAGTTCCAAAACAAACAGGGCAAGAATATTAGTTAGTATTTACAACCGTAGCTGTCTTGGTTCAGACTTCGGATCTCCCAAATGAAACCCTAGGTCGTACCGATGCCTACTGTTCCCTCGACGGGGAACGCATCCTCACCTACTCCTCTCAGGAGAGTTTACCTTTTGCCAACCGGCTCCTCCGGTTGGACTTTTGCCCGATCCACCTGACCAGGTCTTCGTGCCCAGTCCTCGACCAGGACTTCGTGCCCACCTTCCGAGCAGGTCTTCGGTGCCCAGCCCCTTGCCAGGACTTCGTGCCCAGTCCTCGACCAGGACTTCTTTGCCCGACTTCCGGTCAGATCTTCTTGTCCAGTCCTTGACCAGGACTTCTTTGCCGAGCCCTTTGCCAGGTCTTAGGTGTCCAACCCTCGGCCAGAACTTCTTGCCTAGATTAACTAGGATTTTCCTGTACACTTGAGTAACTTTATTAGATTACAACTAATACTTAACTTTGAAACCTTTGCCAATTCAAAACAAGGTTCGATATGGTGCTTCCTGCACCAACAATCTCCCCCTTTTTGATTTATGGCAACACAATTCAAAGTTAAGGAAAAACTTATAACTGATAAGAAAAGAAGGTAAAAATCAATGAAGTATAGCAGTTATGAACAGAATAAATGTAGATTTAAAAAAATCCTTTATTTCTCATACTCCCGCCTAAAACCCTGAATACTTGTGTTATATAGTACTTAACTTTGACCTTTCCTCCCCCTTTGACATATATCAAAAACATACATGGGTGAACAAGATTTCTAATAGAGAGTTTTGAGTTTTACCAAAATAAATTTAAGTAAAGAAGTTCACAACTTTTTCAAAAAATAGTTTTCAAACAAAACATGTTACAAAACCTTGCAACATTGAAACATTGCATAAAGCTCCCCCTGATTTGAAATTTTCCCTTTGAAGCTTTTTAAAAGAAACATGCAATTTTTCAGTTTGAAAGAAATTTTTTGTTAACTCTTGAAAAAGGTTCTAAGTATAAAACCTTTCATTACTTTTGAAAGAAATAATTCTAAGTTTAGTTTTGAAAAATATTTTGAAAAACTTCTAAGTTTTTGACAAAGTGTTTTTTCAAAAAATAGAGTAAAAGCCTTTGCATAAGAAACTTTTATACTTGGACAATTTTTCATTTTGAAAAGTTTGCAAGCCTAAATTTTGTTAAACAACTTTTACTTACAAGACTTTGCAAAAATAATTTTAGGCAAAATTTTGAAGCCAAATTTTCCTTAAAAAAGTTTCAACTTTGAGAATTATGATAAAATTTGTTTACAAAAAAAATTGCATACTTAGAAAAATTTGTTTGGAAACACTTTGCTAAATTTTGTTAAACAACTTTTACTTACAAGACTTTGCAAAAAGAATTTTAGGCAAAATTTTGAAGCCAAATTTTCCTTAAAAAAGTTTCAACTTTGAGAATTAGGATAAAATTTATTTACAAAAAAAATTGCATACTTAGAAGAATTTGTTTGGAAACACTTTGTGCATTTTAAAAAAATAAAATCTTTAAGAAATTTCTAGACAAGTTTTTCACCAAAAAAACTTTACTTAGAAATATTTGTCAAAATTTTTAAAAGGTTTTTGCTCAGACAAATTTTGTTTACTAAGGAAAATTTTACTTAAGAGAAAAACATGCACTCAAAACAATTTTGAAACACTTAGAAATACTTTGAAATTTTTGAAGCACTAGAAATACTTGAAAGCCCTTAAAGTATTTTAACAGAACTTTGAAAAATTTAATGTACTTAGAAAATTTTATTTTACTTTTCGAAAAAGAGATAAAAATTTAAATATAAAAATATTCTTCTCTCTCATTCTTTCTCTCCCCCTTAATGTGAAACTCTTCTCCTAATGTCTTAGACCATTTCCAATTGCAAAAACTGAAACATTCTGCAAGGCTCCCTTATGACCATATATCAATAAAGAACTTTTGAAAACCATATTTTGAAAGAAGTTTTAAGGTAAAAGTTTGTGTATCAGAGCCTATGAGTTTTGAAAACATAAAACAACTTAGTATAATTCTTGAAAGCATAGCAAAAAGCTTAAATTGCACCAACAAAACTCCACTTTGAAAAGTATTGTGCACTTTTTAAAAAACTATTTTGTATTTGTAGGCAAGTCTTTAGAAAATTCACGCACTTAGAACACTATTGCCTTAGAAAAACTTATATTTAGAAAAGATTTTTCAAAAGATTGCATTCTTGAAACTGTAAAAATATTCGTACTTTGTAAACATTAGTGCCTTGAAAAGTATTAGTACTTTTGAAAACATTATATTTTAAAAAATAGTAGTACTTTTGAAAAATGTTATGCATATATTGAAAAATATAAGTACTTTATGCATTTTTGAAAAAGTATAAATACTTTTAAAAATATTATGAATTTGAAAAACATAAGTACTTTATGCATTTTTGAAAAAGTACAAGTACTTTTAAAATTATTATGAATTTGAAAACATAAGTACTTTTAAAATCATAAAGAAAATTACTTGACTTATCTTTTGAAAGTACTTACAGTAATATTATTTTTAACACATAATATTTTACTTGCTTTGGTTTCTTTTCCAGTCTGACACAATCCTACGAAACATTGTTAACTACAAGGACATTTCCCTAAGTGTCATGGAAATTCTCCAACTCAAGTAAATACTATTTTCAAAAAGAATTTTGATAAGCCAAAATGATAGTCTTTTGAAAATATATGCAGATACATTTTGAAAAATGTATGAACTTTTGAAGGCACAATATTTTACTTGACTTGGTTTATCTTCCAGTCTAACACAATCCTAGGAAGTCTTGTTATCTACAAGGACATTTCCTTAAGTGTCTTGGAAATTTTTCCATGCTCAAGAGAAACATTATTTCAAATTGATTCTATTAAAAAAACATTTTGAAAATAATAACATTTAAAAAAAATTATAATATTTGAAAGGAAATTACTTGTGTTTTCAGAAATACATGCATGAAAACATATCGCCTTGAAATATTTAATAATTCTTTTAATTTGACCTCTCCCTAAACTTGACCCATTCCTAGGAAGCTTGTTTACCACAAGTACTCTTTCTCTAAGTCTTTAGGGTTCAGTTCAGATCAAAGGAATTATCTAATAATTTCAAAATAGATAATTACCAATAAAACTTTTCAAAAGTTCTCCTTTTGATTCAGACTCCCCCTAAATTTGACACATCCTAGGAGTCCTTGTAGATTATGAAGTGGACCTTTCTCTGTGTCTTTAGGGTTTACCAAAATAAAATGAGACATAGACATAATTTTCGAATGTATTTTGAAATTTCGAAACATATTTTGAAACGAAGGCAGTTTGTCAGGCATAGTTTTCGAAAAACATAAGTAATAGTATTTAAAGCACAGTTTTCAAAAAGCATTTTGAAATGATAATAATTTTTCAAAGAGATAGTAATATACGAAGGTTTTTGAATCAAATTTTTGAAAACCTTATTTTGAGATGATACTAAATTTTAGAGCATAAGGTTTTTGAAAAATCTAAATTTTTCGAAAGATATTAAAAAAAAGATTCCCCCTATATCCGACACCGTCTGACTTTATCTAAGTGCCTTAAGGGATTTCAGTGTTATCCATGTTTGACTATGTTGACTAGGGTTGACTATGTTTGACCAAGTTTGACTCAGTTGACTATGTTTGACCAATCAATAACTAAATCAAACAAGCCCTAGATTCTATTTAAAACGAGTCTATTGTGATATTTAACATGAAATCCAATATTTTTAAAAAATGCTAGAGATGAAAAAGTAGGGTATAGTAAACTGAATTAATTTGAAAAATAGAGATAATTTTGAATAATTTTTTAAAGCACTTTTGAGCTTTATTTAAAAAGATAGTGACATATATTCTTAGGTCCTAGATATCTCACTCAGTTCTACGTGATCAAACATGTTAACCTTATGAGTTTTGTGAGATAAATATTTTAATTTTAAATAAAAATGCTTAAGTTTATTAATTTTGAAACATTTGTTATGAATCTAAGATTTACTTAAAATTTGTGTTAGATTCAAATCTGACAATAGTAAAGTGAATTTGATTTTCTATAATTGGCTTCCAGGTCTTGGCGAGGCACTAGGCCTTCTTTGGCCGTAGCCTTATTGGATCATCAACACTTTCCTTGACAAAGCCTTTTATAGAAAATTCATCTTCAAGTTACTCCTTGAAAGATTTTGGTCTAACTAGTTTGGGTTTTGGATTGGTAGCTTCGGCTAGTTCCACCAGACTAAACAGACCAAGTAGTGTATACTTGACCTTATTAGAAAGGTTTCCCTAACGTACTATCATCTCACCTCCACCCAATACTATGTTGTTCAAATTTTAATTAAACTTTCTGTCCTTAAACTATCTTATTCTAAATCCAAGTATAAAAAAAAACAAGCAAACATGACAAAAATGATCTAAGTTACATCATAATTGAAGTAAAACTCTGGTTTTTTAAAATCAGCATGGTTGTGAATTAAGTTTTCTAACGTATTAACCTTGACTAATTTATACGAATTAATCAAGTTATTTGAGATAAATATTGGATTTTCAAATATTGAAAACTTACCTTTCCCGATCGTTTGTCCAGTACTCTTGTAATGACCACGAGCTAATCGGACCAGTTTGGGTCGATCTCCTTCATTGTCATCTGATTCCGAGTCTGAGTCGGACTCGGGTACAGGTTGAGGCTTCTTCTTTGGTGGTTCGCTTGGAGCTTTCCCTGCACTAGAAATTATACCTTCCTCGACCATTACAGTATCTATTTGATTATTTAATTGTAATTTAAAAAAAGATTCGAAATTGGTTACCATTTCTGTCTCAGTCAATTCGTCTTCTGACTCTGGCTCTAATTCACAGTCAGGTATGGATTCTTTCTCATCTTCTGATCCGGAGTCAATTTTGAAGTCGGGTGCTAACTCTTCTAAGATCTCAATACTGAAGCTCTCTTCGTGTAGATTGATTAGCTTTTCCCAAATTTCTCTGGCACATCTGAATGGACCTACTAGTTCGAGTTGCTCCTTGGTTAGGCCACATTGTAGGATTGCAGTTGCCCTCGCATCGGTCTCGATTTGGTTGAGGGTTTGTTCATCCAGTTTGTCCCGCTCGATTGATAACTCATCTTCTATGGAAAAAGAGAATCCCGTTTGGATGATCCGCTATAAGTCCATGTGGGCCTTCAGAAGGGACTCCATTTGACTTCTCCAAAAATTGAAGTTCTCACCAGAGAATAGCGGTGGACGGGCATTGTTCGACTCTTGGTTGGCCATTAAGTTTAAACCTCGAACACAAAAGAAATAATAAAAATGTACCAAGACTTGGTCTTGGATTAGTAGTGTAGGAGAGAGAAAAAATAGCCTAACAAAAATATTACACGAATTTCGAGGCAGAATAATAAATAATAATAATAATAAGTTTGAGACAAAATTTTAGAAAATGAATATTCTGATTAATGAAAAAAATATGAGTTAAAAGAGATTGCTCGAATTAAGATAGCACGAATTTCGAGAAAAATATTAAAATAATAAAAAAAAATTATGTCAAATTTTCAAAAATTGATCATTTTATCAACTCTAATGAATAGTGAAAAGATGAAGAAAAGCAAAAAGATCGAGTGGTGTTGCACCAACCTCGATTTATCACAAATATTATTTATTAGAAATAAAAAGCAAAAAGATCGTTTTATCACAAATATTATTTATTAGAAATAAAAAGCAAAAAGATTGAGTGGTGTTGCACCAACCTCGATTAACGAAAAAGAAAAGAAATAAAATTAACAATTTCGTAAATCCAAAAAACTCTCAAATTGGTGGTTGCACCAAATTTGAACTACCCTGCTCTGATACCACTTGTTGGATCGAGAAAAACGATAGGGAGGGGTGAATATCGTTAAAATCTTTTTCGGATAAGACTTAAGAGAAAGTACGCAGCGGAATTAAAAACAAACACGAGGAACACAAGTATTTTTACTTAGTTCGGAGTCGCGGTCGGCTCCTACTCCAAGACCCACGGTCCTTGACCGTTTACTGCGGGCAATTCTATATTTGCGCAAAGATTTGCGGATTTAATACAAGAATAGTGCAGTAAGTAAACGAGTACACTTTTCGTTACCGACGCCCTGATGTGGATCGTACTTCGGAGCAGAGGGTCATCGTCGGTGCTGGAATGTCGAGATCGGAGTTTGCCGGAACAGAGCGCTTGAACGAAAAGCTTAGAGGCGTTAGAAAGTTGTGTTCTTGAAGCCTTGGGGTCGAGCCCCTTTTATAGTGCTCCTGGGGGCGCCTAATTCGCTGGGGGCGCCTGACACGTACCTTCAGATCGTAGAAACTTCATTCGCAGCTCGGTCAGTGCTTATCCCTTCAGAATCGGCCTTGGAGCTGACTGGGGCGCCCGGGACCTCCCGAGCGCCCAGCTTGACTGGGTCCGCTGGCTTCGTGGCTGATTTTGCTTCGACTCATCTTTCGCTTTGACCTTGGGCTCCCGGGACCTCCCGGGCGCCTAGCTCAGTGTTGTTCCGAAGCGATTCTTGCTTAACTGCTTGTTTGGCTTTGACCTTGGGCGCCCGGGACCTCCCGGGCGCCTAGCCCAACTGCCTGCCCCTCTCCTTTGGGGCGTTCTGAGCTGTAGAAACACATTCCTTCGGTCCCTGCATCCAAGGTTAGTTCCAAAACAAACAAGGCAAGAATATTAGTTAGTATTTACAGCCGTAGCTGTCTTGGTTCTAACTTCGGGTCTCCCAAATGGAACCCTAGGTCGAACCGACGCCTACTGTTCCCTCGATGGGGAACGCGTCCTCACCTACTCCTCTCAGGAGAGTTTACCTTTTGCCAACCGGCTCCTCCGGTTGGACTTTTGCCCGATCCACCTGACCAGGTCTTCGTGCCCAGTCCTCGACCAGGACTTCGTGCCCACCTTCCGAGCAGGTCTTTGGTGCCTAGCCCCTTGCCAGGACTTCGTGCCCAGTTCTCGACCAGGACTTCTTTGCCCGACTTCTGGTCAGGTCTTCTTGCCCAGTCCTTGTCCAAGACTTCTTTGCCCAACCCTTTGCCAGGTCTTAGGTGCCCAGCCCTCGGCCAGGACTTCTTGCCTAGATTAACTAGGACTTTCCTGCACACTTGAGTAACTTTATTAGATCACAAATAATACTTAACTTTGAATCCTTTGCCAATATCAAAACAAGGTTCGATATGGTGCTTCCTGCACCAACAAAGGGTAGGGGACTCCTTTGATCACCTCGGTAGCCTAGGAAATCACGTCCTGATGGTTCTGCAAGCAGTCGATCAGATGACTTCTCAGCTCCGGTGTGAGGTCAGGAGCAATCCTTGCAACCCCCCCCCCCTCCTGTTTGCTGAGGGTGTATCCGATCTTCTTCACTTTCAACCTCCCTCCGTTCTTCTTTGAGCCCTTCCTCCTCTCGAGGGTTGGCGAGGTCGATTTGTAGAGCTTCATCAGCCTTCGGGTTCTTGCGGGCTTCAGACCTGACCTTCCCACTGTAACATCGCCGAGAAGCTAGTTGATCCCCCTTGACCTCGACCACTTGCTCGCCCACTGGGAACTTGATTTTTTGGTGGTAGACTGAGACCACCGCCTGGAATACGCTGAGTGCTGGGCGTCCGAGGATGGCATTGTAGGACACGGGCGCATTCACGACCAAGAAAGGAGTCCTCCTCGTCCTCCCAGTGTGTCATCTCCCAATGACAGGGATAGAGAGATTTACCTTATTGGCTGCACTCGGTATCCAGTGAAGCCGAAGAGTGGAGTAGAGACCGGACGCAGCTCATCCTCATCGATCTACATCTGGTCCAGGGTCGTCTTATACAGGATGTTCACAGAACTACCTGTATCCACGAAGACATGGTTAACTTTATAATTTGCTATGCGTACAAGGATTACCAGGGCGTCCTCATGACGGGTCTCCACATCTTCTATGTCATCCGGGCCGAATGAGATGACGGGGCCTTTACGCTGGCTACTGCTTGTTTTGATGGAGTACTTCTCCAGTCGTTGAGTGTGGGTCTTCCTTGCCCAGTTAGAGTCTCCTCCCGTAGGGCCTCCGGAGATCACTCCCACGTGGCCCGAAAGAGGACCTCGCACAGGAGCTTTGCCTTTCATGGGGTCTCATTTGTTGATGCAGTCTGACCCTGATTGTTGTTATGGTGTTGATACCGATTTTAGTTTAGGTTGATGATTATTGATTATGATTAAGTCCTGATCGTGGATCAGGCATGTTATGGAAAATCCTAGCTTGGAGGGCTAGGTGTTGGAAAATCCTAACCTGGATGGTTAGGTGTGGTAAATCCTAGCTTGGAGGGCTAGATATTGAAAAGTCCTATTTCGGAAGAGGTGGGTGAAAAGTCCTAGCTTGGAGGGCTAGGTGAAAAGTCCTAACTTGGAGGGTTATGTGCAAATTCCCATCTTGGAGAGTTAGGTGAAAAAGTCCTGGCTTGAAGGGTCAGGTCCTAGCTTGGAGGGCTAGGTTTGGAAAAGTCCTAATTCGGAAGGGTTGGGTGAAAAGTCCTAGCTTGGAGGGCTAAGTGAAAAGTCCTAACTTGGAGGGTTAGGTGCAAATTCCCAACTTGGAGGGTTAGGTGAAAAATCCTTAGCTTGGAGGGCTAAGGTGGATGAAAACCTAGCTTGGAGGGCTAGGTTTGAGTCCCTGGATCGGTCTGGTGATCGATCAGGGAAGATGGCACGCTGCTCCATCGTGAATCGGTCTGGTGACCAATCCAGCAATGACTGATCGGTCTGGTGACTGATTAGGGAGCACACAGTGAGGTTGGGAACCTACTGTGCGGCTCCTGATCGATCTGGTGACCGATCAGGGAGTATGTGTTTCACCCACTGCTTGGCTCCTGATCGGTCTGGTGATCAATCAGGGAGCACTTAGTGAGGTTGAGTTCCCCTGCTGATCTGTTCCTGATCGGTCTAGTGACCGATCTGGCTCACTGTGCAGATCGTTCTGGAGAACGATCCAGCTTCGCGAGTTCCTCACTAAGATCGATCAGGACGGAGCCTGATCGGTCTGGTGACCGATCAGGAGGCTCCTTGATCGGTCCGGCAACCGATCAGGAGGTTTGGACTGCGAAACTTAGAAATCGCCTGGAATAGGGGTGGATCGGTCCGGTGATCGATCCACAACCTGGGATCGGTCTGGTGATCGGTCCAGGAGAGTCCCAAAGAAATCGTGATTTCTGATTGAGCGTTGGGGATCGATCAGGACGAAGCCTGATCGGTCTGAACCCATCCTGATCGGTCTGGTGATCGATCAGGAGACCCTCTGATCGGTCCAATGACCGATCACTTTAATTCAAAATGCACTGTCAGACGCTCTGATCGTGTCTGAACATATTCGATTCTCTGCGCTTAATCTCTAATGCTTGATTTTCTGTTTGATATGCTGCTCTAATGATCTGATGAAGCTGCAGGTGACAAGGAAGGATTCAAACACTCAAGGAGAAGTCAATGAAGGCTTTCCTTGGAGCAGGTTTGTCTGTTTTCCATTCCAGGTTGCAACGGGCGCTGGCGCTGGCTAGAGCTGCTGTCTGGGGCTGGTCTGAGGGGAGCTCAGGAGGTCCAGAAGGGCTCAGTGGTGGCTGGTGGTTGCAGGAGAGTAGCTGGAGGCTGCTGTAGGATGGTGACCTGAAGCTATGTGGAGAAGACTTAAGCGTCGGGTGCGAGAAGTCTTCAACAACAACTTTGCGAATCAATATTGCTACTAAGTTTTTGGCTTGCTACGTGCTTGTGTTCTTGCTGTTCCATCATACCTTGAGCAAGCCATTGAGATCTGAGAAGCAACCAGCCCTTGCTTGAGCACTTGAAGGAAGGAACAAGAAGCTTCGAGTCCAACAGCGAGAAGACACGAGGAGAAGGCTCTTGCGTGAGATCGTCGCTGGGTGGAGCTCTGAGGGAGCTTGCTGTGTTCTTGTCCTTGCTAAGTGCTAAGTAAGATCTTTCTTGTTGTTTCATTGTGCTTAAACATATATCTGTGATTGAAACGCTGTGGAGAGGTTTCTCCACCGAGAAGGAGGTTGCTTTCTATCCGGTGATAACCGAGGCTTGATCTGCCGACGATCAAGGGATCACCCACCTTAAGGGCACGCCAAGGAGTAGGGGCAAGTTATCCCCGAACCTTGTAAACCCTCCTTGTTAGCGATCTTGCTAGTTGTGTTTGTTTGCCTTCGTTTTCTGTTTTCTGCTTACTCTGTGTTTGCTACTTCCACTGTGCTACTGATAAGTTTGAGTGCAGAAATTCGATAAAAGCTTAAGCTCAAAGTGTTTGACTATATTCACACCCCCTATCTAGCCATTCGGTTCCAACATCATTTAGGGGAGAGAGATCGACGAGGCACCCCCTCTCGACTCCTCCCTCTGGAACATGGCCGAGATCGCTGTCGGGTTCCTTCTTCTCCTGACTGCCGCTTGTGGGGAGAAAGACTCCGTCGCTGGGACCTTCGGCGATACCACGCTTTCTTCCATCGCTTCCGGGGCTTGTTATCCACTTCCTCCGATAACTTTTTCTTCAAGGCATGACACTCTTCTGTAGAGTGTATAGTACTGCCGTGGAAATCGCAGTACTCCTTCGGTGGCTCCAGTTCTTAGGTATCAACTGTTTCTACTAGCCTTCTCTTACCAACCCAGTGATCCTTCCCCGAACGAGGGTCTTTCGTCCGGGCCGATGCTGATGGTTCCCTTCTTTTAGACTGTACCGTGGTCTGTACAGGAACTCCGACTGGTTCTTTGTGGCGAGCATGTTGCACTTCCTCGACGTTGACGTGCTTGACGGAGAGCCCCAACAAGTCGTCGAAACTAGTTGGTGGCTTCATCACCAATGACCGGAAGAAATCCCCTTCGGAGAGGCCCTACGTAAAGGCGTTGATAAGGATCTCCGATATTACGGTCGTCACATCTTGTGTCACCCGATTGAACCGCTGGATATAATCCTTCAGCGGTTCCTTCGCCTTCTGCTTGAGGGCAAATAGATTTAATGTCGTCTTCTGATATCGACGGTTGCTGGCAAAGTGATACAGGAATGCAGTTCTAAACTTCGGGAAGGAGTTTATAGAACCCTGGGGCAGTCTCTGGAGCCATCTCTGGGCGGCTCCCGACAGAGTATTCAAGAACACTCGACACTTAACACCATCTGTGTACTGGTGCAAGAGGACCGCATTCTTGAATTTGTAGACATGGTCCTCTGGATCTGTCTTCCCGTCGTAGTCGGCAATTCGGGGACCGCGGAACTGCTTTGACATGGGATCTTCTACGATGTCCAGCGAGAAAGGGGTGGAGGGTGCCTTCTGGAAGGCCTTGGGTCCCTCTCTATTCCCCAGTCCTTCTTCCTACCTTAGGGCGCTTGAAGCGACGGATTTGGCCTTCTCCAAATCTCCCAGGGAATCTAGCCGATGTGCGAGAGTTGTCCCGACGTGTCCCACCGATGGTGAGACAGATCTTCTGTTGTGGGGATGCAAGGTGGAGACCCTAGGGATATCACCTTGCCCTAAGGCCGCTCGCCGCGAAGCGGCTTGCTCGATTTGGTGTTGCTCGAGTGCTCCTTTGATGGCGTTGGCCACAAGGCGATCCAATTCTTCCTTCGTCAAAACGTTGGGCTGTCCCTCCAGATCTACCATCACGGTGCTGTTGGGGCAATCGACCCTGAGATGATCTAGAGGATCATGATATTTTGATGAGTGGGCAATATGGTTAAGTTAGGATTTGTGCTGGACTAATATGTGTACATGAGCGTGCAGATGTACAGGTACACATGAACTTGGTTGATGTATTCAGGTGAAGGATAGCATGGAGGCAAGCTGAAGGCTTGCGTGCACATCTGAGGGACTGTTGGATAGCAGGGATGATGAGCCGAGGGACATAGACTTCGAGGCGTACGTGAAGGGTGGCATGGAGGCAAGCTGGAGGCTTGCGTGCGCATCCGAGAGACGAGGGCCGAAGATGAAGAGGACGTGAAGGCAACAGTCAAGACTGCTGGTGAAGAGTCAACTGGGTTGTAAGGGTCTGAGTATGAGTGTTTGTACTCAGGGGCTAAGCCGAGAGGGTTTGAGTGCGGAGAGATTTGTACTCAGGAGTGAAACCCTAGGCTTAGGTGTGTCCCAGTCGACTGGCCCTCTGGCAGTCGACTGGTATAGGCTGGAACAGGCTGGCAGATTCGAACGTTGTGCGGCAACGGTCGAATCTGAGTGGGACCAGGTGACTTCCATTTGGGCAGTCGACTGGTAGCGGTTGTTTCATATTCGAGCCCTATTTAAAGAGACTCGTTTCCTACTTTCATCTTTAACGAAACTCGCTTGGGTAAAGTGAGTTAGTAGTCTTTTGTGATCAGGTAGCGTCCGAAGTGCTGTGGCGAGGTTTCTCCACCCACAAGGAGCGACAGATCTAGCCGGAGGTTATCCGGGGGTTGATCCACCGAAGGATTCTTGGATTAGTCACCCGTCCGGGGTGGATTCCAAGTAAATCAGGTTGTTAGTATTGCTATTGTATTCTTTTGCATATTACTGTTTCCGTTGTGCTAACAATTTTGTAGAGAAACGAACGACAAAATGCTATTCAGCCCCCTCCTCTAGCACGCCAAAACGATCCATCAGTTGGTATCAGAGCGAAGGACCGCTCTTGATCGGACTAACCGCCGAGGGAGCACTCGCTAGAGAACATGGAAGATAAGTTGGGGGAAGATATCAACACACCCCCATCCTACAATCATGAAGAATTCGGGCATTGGAAGGCAAGGATGGAATATTGGCTAGGGATGGATTGGGAGTGTAGAAGGGTCATTGAAGATCCTTTTGAAATTCCGAGAGATAAGCACGGAAAAAGGCTTCGTCCCAGATATTGGACAGATGAACAACAAGAGCAATCTAGGGCAAACGACAAGGTAATAAATATTTTGATTGATATTCTGCCTAAAATTGTGTTAAGTTGTGTAGGAGAATATACAAGTGCTTATGAGTTATAGAGCAAACTAGAAGAACTTCACAAAAGCCCTACACATGTTTAACTAGTAGAAGAACTCAAAGAAATAAACTCAAGGGTTCAAGAAGAAGAAGAATTGAGTATCTCCTTGAGTGAAGAAGCATCCTCCTCATCCGAAGGAAAAGAAGTACCAATATCAAGAGTTGAAGGGGAGGAGAGACCCTCATTCCCACAAAAGCAAGTAAATACTTCCATCTCCACCAAAGCTAAATCGAAGGAGCATATTGTATGCTTTGGGTGCAACAAAAGGGAGGCACTACAAGGATAAGTGTCCACTAGGTAAAAATGAGATAATTCCTAAACCTAATTCCATTTACTTAAATTCTAACATTGGGTGTAGGAATGAGAAGGCTAAAATGGAGAAGGGAAGGAATATTCGATGTTTTACATGTGAGGAGCTAGGGCATTACCATACAAAATGCCCAAGGAAAGGAGAGTTGAAAAAGATGGAGCACCTTAGGAGATGGGAGAAGGAAGGAAGAAAAAGGAGCTCAAATCAAGGGAGAGCAACAAGGGTAAGGGAGGTAATCCCTAATTCTACGTATGTTCAATGCTCTTCCATGAATGCTAGGAATATGGATGATTGTTTGCCTAGATGTAATTTTGGCTTTAAATATTATGATAGGAACAGAAACAATTTTGTATGCCAAAACACAACAAATTCTATGTTGCATGATAAATCTGGGAACTCTGAGAAAGGGACAAACATGGCTAGAAAAATAGGTAGACCTAGAAATGATCAAATTAGGTCTAGTGATCCTAAGGTTAGGAAGTTAGAAAAGGAAAATCAAGTTTTAAGAGCAAAACTTGATAAGTTGGAAAGAAACCTAGGTAGAGTCATTCAAGGGTCCAAGGAATTGAATGTGATATCAAAGGATCAAAATCATAGGAATGGTAGGTCAGGTCTAGGATATCACCCTAGGACGACTAATGTTGATAAAATATTATACTCAAGGATGCCCTATAACTATGGTAGAGAAAAAGTCAAAAATGACAAAGAAAAGTCATTTAAAGGAAAAGAAAAGAAATTGACCAAGAAAAAGGTTTATAGGGTTAAGAGAGTGATAGTGGAAGGTCAAGAGGCACCGGAGGAACACCGGTGTGGTCTTGCTTTTGTTGATGAGTTAACTAGGGAGGTAACTAGGGCAAGGAGCTCAAGGGAGAGATCTAGAAGCCAAAATGAGTTTCATGGTCAATGGATCTCAGGTGGTCTCCTTCTAGGAAACTAGATGGACTATAGGGTGTGCCAAGAGGCATAAAAGGCTAAGGTTAGTCTTATCTCTAGAGAATTGACACACTAAAGGGAGAGTTATAGAGTAAAAGAAGGAAATTGGGATTTTAATTGAGAAAAATTGGTTTTGATGCCTAAATACCATATAACTTGATGCTATGAATGGATTATGAATGAGTATGGGAAGAAGCATCAAGGTGAGGATAAAATTAGAACTTTTAGGAAAGGTTTCATGATACAATTTAGAAAATCTTGAAGTTTATATCAATCTTGGGATTCGGGATAGTTTTAATTGAAATTATATTTTTTCCAGGTAGATATAGGATCCACAAATCTTTCCACAAGATTTCAGAATTTTTAGGAATTTGTGGAATTATTAGTGCATTGCTGAATTTCGCTTGAAAAGCAAAGGTGCAGATACCAGTCACCTACCAAATGGCAGTCGACTGGGTCAGAGTGTAAATACGTTCTGTGGGCTTTCCCAGTCGACTGGCCTCCTCGCAGTCGACTGGTCTAGAGTGTAATTACGTTCTGTGGGCTTTCCCAGTCGCCTGGCCTCTTCCCAGTCGACTGGGACGCGGGTTTTATAAAAGATCAGGGCGCGCCGGGGGAAGCCAAACTCTAGGGTTTTGGCGATTTCCCCGGCGATCCTCTCCTCTCCCGAGTCCCTCCTTCGACCTCAGGCCCTTCCAAGCACTAAGATCCCTCTCTAAGTCCTCCTCTAACCCCGATCTGTTGGTGCAAGTTGCATCAATGATATTCCTCTTTAAGTGTTTTAATGTTTGACAATACACTTAAGTCAGTGATACATTGAACAGACAAAGGGGAGTAAGAGAGAAGTTACCAAAGCTGAAGAAAAGTCCTAGTTAATCTAGGCATTGAAACCTTAAGACCTAGCGAAGGGCTGCTAGGCACCTAGCGAAGGGCTGCTAGGTATCGAAACCCCAAGACCTAGCGAAGGGCTGCTAGGCACCTAGCGAAGGGCTGCTAGGTATCGTAACCCTAAGACCTAGCGATGGGCTGCTAGGCACCTAGTGAAGGACTACTAGGCATAGAAGACCTAACGAAGGGCTACTAGGCACCTAGCGAAGGGCTGCAAGGCATAGAAGACCTAGCGAAGGATTGCTAGGCACCAGGCGAAGGACCGCTTGGTAACAAAGACCTAGCGAAGGGCTGCTAGGCACCTGGCGAAGGACTGCTAGGTAATGAAGTCTTGGTCCAAGGGACTGAGAAACTTAGCTGAGCGATGACTAAGGACAGGAGTAGAGACGGGTCGGGGTTCGGGCGTCTCGAGATCCAGAGTAATCAGAGGCTAAGCAAAAGTCCATCCGAAGGACTGGGTGGCAACCATCTCCTGAAAGGAGTAGGTGAAGGGCGAGTTCTCGGGGATAGGAACTCGTGCCGGTTCGACCTAGGGTTTCGTGCAAATCCGAAGTTCGAACCAAGTCCTTAAGGCTAACATTATATGCATCTATGCTTTGTGTTGTGTATCTTGCAGGTATCAAGAATCGGAGGCAAAGCAGGGTAAAAAGTAGAGTTTGCAGGCCTTAAGGGGGGCACCCCCAGTGTTGGGGGCGCCCGAAGCATCTGGGGCGCCCTGGTCAAAGTTCTTATCACCTACGGCGAAGTAGGCGCAAGGATAAGGTTTGACCGAGTCTTCCGGGGCGCCCCCAGCGTCCGGGGCGCCCCCAGGAGGCCTATATAAGGGGCTTCGACCCCTAGGCTTCAGATACGACTTCCAAGCACTGTTCTGATCATTCTGACCGACTGCAACGCACTAGAAACGAGGCTCTACGACCGGGAGGCTCCAGGAGGAGGTGCGCGGCACTTCGGAGGTCCAGATCGGCCGAGCTTCTGACCTTTTTCCGTTGGTTTGCTTTTTAATTACTGTACTTAAATTTCCATATTATTGATTGTAATTCTGCACTGTAAGTCGGGTTTCTCCGCCTCCGGAAAGTCCGGAAAGGAGACCAATAGTGGACGGGCGTTCCCGTGCATAGGCCTTGGATGTACTGACCCTGGGGGTCGGGAACCAAGTAAAAATCCGCATGTCATTCTGTTGTGCATTTATTTTTCTGTTCTTAATTTTCCGCTGCGCTACTAATATTCTAAGTCTAGAACGAACGAGTTTTCCACGAAGTTTTACGAAGATTTTGAACGGTCGATATTCACCCCCCCCTCTATCGACGGCACCGGTCCTACACGATCTACTTCTAGAGTTTGTTAAAAACCTCCTCTCTTCAAGCCGTTCTTCTATGATCAAGTCACCATAAGGAGAATGAAAAGGTATTGCATTTTAAGGTTCATTTTTCTCGGTTAAACCATGTTTTGGCACTAACATGATATTTTTTGCATGTTCTTTGATGTTTTTCCTTTGGGGGGGGGGGGGGGGGGGGGTTGTCTTGGTATGCATGAGTATGTATGGTATTTAAAATGGCCTCTAAGAAACCTAGGATGAAGGAGGTCATCCCGACAAGGTCAGGAAGGGTCCAGGTTTAGGTTCCTAGAGTATAAGAAGCGTTTTGAAGAAAATGAGTTCGTGGTAATGAACTGCAGATACCTAAACAAGGCCTTCTTTCAAGAGAAGTCACCCCAGTTAGCTGAAATGATCACTCACTTCCAACTGGATCAGCTGATCTATTGCCAGCATGACATATATATTGATTTGTGTACCGAGTTTTACGTGAATTTGACATGCATTGACTCCGATAGTAATGTGTATGAGTCTCGAGTTGCTGGTATTCCTATCCCTTTTTCGGTCATGGGTCTAGCTGAGTTTCTACAATGTAGGGCGTCAAACAATGCATCTGTTTACTTTCCCACTGTTGTTGAACCGCTAGAGTTTCCTGGTGTCACCATTGACCAGATACATATGCATTATTTTAGAAGACACAGGCATGAGTCGGAGCGTCTCTTTGATGCTAAACCCATGAGACCATTTAGCCATGTATTGTATAAGATCGTCATTGAGTGCATTTTGCCTATTGTCACCAAGGGGAGGTCCAAGATCAGACTCCCACATTTGGTGATGATGTACGCCTTGGAGAGGAGGTTGGACATCGATGTCTCCATACAGGTCTTTAGTGTCATTTGTCATTCTTCTCATAGTGTGAATGGGAAGATATATATGCCCTTCTGCCACATCCTGACCGAGTTTCTTCATTTACGTTTTGGTATCCATGTGGGTAGAGGTCAGGTTAGACACCTGTCAAAGGACTATGACCAGATAGGTACACGACAGTTATCCTTGGCAGGTATCGAGTGTCGACAGGGAGAGTTTGTTTGGAGACAGCGCCCAGAGGCCTCGAGCTCAGATGAGGAGCCTGGCGAGCTGGTTACACGTGCAGAGTTCACCCAGCTTCGATCCGATGTCCACAGGCTTCAGGAGGAGGCTCACGTCATTCGTGAGGATATTCACGGACTTCGGCAGACGGAGCAGCGGCTTGAGACAAAAGTTGATAGGATTACCAGCCGCCAGGATGACATGTACGAGATGATGCAGCAGTGGCATCTCGCTTTTCAGGGTCCTCCACCTCCAGGCGGTGATGATCATATGTTTTTCTGATCAGATGGTGCAGCTTTTGGGAGTTTTCAGTGTTGAGAGTATTATCATTGGTTGATGTATTATACCTCTCAAACACTTTCTATTTTGCTGATTGTATTTATTTGGATGACTTCAGGGCTTACCCTAGATACTCTTTCAGGCCTTATGTCATGACCATTTCTGTGTTTCTTGTATGAAAC
>JAGFNQ010000206.1:580490-594249 GCA_024364735.1 Boesenbergia rotunda
AATACTAAAAGCTTTGCCTTTTGGTTAAGGATACATCTACATTTTAAAGAGAATCAGAAAATCACGCAGTGCATGTTTATATTAGTATGTGCACTAAAGGTCTAATGCTTGGCATTGTAGATAACATGGTGCGTGGTGTCGCACAGAAGATCATGTTATCAGGTTCCTTACCGAAGCATAAGAAAGAGGCTCACAACCGAGATGAAGTTGGACAAACCATCGGAATGGTTGTAGTGTAATCAGGTGTGGTTTATCTTAACCATAGGATTACACTAGTGTACTTTGTGTACATTGAGTAGGACCAAAAGAGATGTCATCCAATTTTTGTACTGACTTAGTAAATTGGATTAGACCTCGGATGCTATTATGGAGTACGATCTCTGAACCCCGAAGTAATGGCGGGCATATATTATTAATTATTATATCTTTGATTTACCAATGGACGAGATCTATTCTGTTAGATCGATATACCCGGTAAATTGGGAGATAATATTAATAGTATGATGTGTCGTTGATTATTAACGAAATCCGTGTCCTGGTGAGTCAGGGTGATGATGCCCCCTTGGTGAGCTCAAAAGGATTGTCATGTCAAATCTTGCAAGTGGACCATGGTCTGACATGTCGAAAAGGTTGAGTGATACTAATCAAGGATCAAGAAGGTAATTAATTTAATTATCAGTAAATTACATTAATTATCGGGCATACGATATCTTAAACATGGGGAGATGGACGACTCATAATAGGTGGAGCCCATATGAAAATATGGGGGTTGGTGAGGAAGTGCAATGGGATCCTTTAGTGGAATGGATCTCCATTAATGGATCGGGTGTGGATCCATTAGCAGGCCAAGAACCAACTCCTCCTCATGATCCCTATCTTAGCCCAATAAAGCCCCATAAGAGTAATGATAAAAGGCCGAATTAATTAAGAAATTAATTTGGGATTAATTAATTTATTAATCTCGAATTAATTAAAGAATTAATCATGGAATGATTAAGGAATTATTCTGTATAAAAATTTGGATGGAATAATTAAAGGAATTAATCTTGGATTAATTAAGGAATTATTCTATATATAAATTTTTATAATCAATCCATATTTAATTGAAAAATTTTTTCCAATTAAACATAACTAATCCCCTATATAAACCCCTACCTCTCTCCCTCTCTCTCTCTCTAATCCTTCTTCTCCTCTCTAACCTAGGCGTCGGCGACAAGGGAAGAAGAGGATCACCTCTTCTTCTCTTTGCTTGGTTTCTTCTCATCCTCAAGTTCGCATTCGATCACAGAGCAAGGGAGGAGGAGAACTCAACCCTTGGTGGTGCACGGCTGAGCTGGAAAAGGAGGGGAAACCGGCGGTGCAAGGTTGGAGTCGGCGCCGGCGGTGGGGGAGAAAGAGAGTTTCTTTTCTCCTCCTTTCTTGCCCTACTCTTCTCCATCTTCCGCTGCAGACATACACAAGACAAGGAGGAGTTGTCTTCTCCTTTGTGTGGCGTGCGGAAGTAAGGGAGCAAGAAGCTTGGAGCGCCGACAAGGATGGTGGTTCTCTTGGTGTTTGTCGCTGGAAAAAGAGAAGCCTGAGGAGTTCTTCTCCCTTGTGGATTTGCTGCCGTGAGGACGGGAGAAGAAGAGGAGGTAGGCTCGGTTGGAGGTGAAGAAGAAAAACCCTTCTTCTTGACCTTGTCTTCTTCTTCCTTACGGGACGCCGGCGGGAGCCAAACCCTAACCTTAGGGTTTGGAGTTGGCGTGAAGAAAGGAAGAAGAGAAGGGATTGATTCAAGGTCTTTGTGGCTCCACAACTTGGGACATCGTCGCCCACACGACGTCCAAGAGGGGAGGGTCATAAGATAGAAAATTGCGAGGTAAACGGCGAGGTATATTTCTCCCGAGCTCCAATTTACTTATCTTTTGTTTCATTGTGCCATGTTTTATCTAACTCGTCATTTCATGCGTGTTAAATTATTATTTTGATTTGAAATCTTAGATAATAATAATTAACTGGACCCCGAAGATAAACACAAAAATCGGCGATCCAAATCGTCGTCTTTTCCGCAGTTAGTTAATCCAGAAAGTTACAAAGTCTTTTGGCTAAGTTGTGACTTAGATTAATTAACACGACGATGAATCGGTCGTTATAGGGACGGGTCTCTATTTGGATTAAAATTTTTAATCCGTGGACATAGAGAGGTCTCTCAGATACGACCACGTGGTTGTCTTGGAAACCGCCAAGTCATACCAACAATAACGTTCAAGTTCGGTGAACCAATCGACTACTGTTGGCACCAGTCGACTGGTAACGACTATTTCAGGGACGATCTCTATTTATGAGAGATTGACTTAGCTGAGCAAAGGTTGACGAAATAAACTTGGATAAAGCTTATTAGTAGTCTACCAAGCTCAGGTGTGTGTGCAAGTGTTGTGTTGAGGTTTTTCCACCCACAAGGAGCGACATAAGCTACCCAAAGACTTTTTGGGAAGTCATCTACCGACGAATCGGGATTGTCCACCTTACGGATAGCCGTGAAGTAGGAGTATCATCTTTGAACCACGTTAAATTGGTTTATCTTCCTTTGCGTTAGTTTTAGTTTATATTATTCCGCTTGCGCAAACTAACCGTGTAGGAAGAAACGATTGCATTGAGGGCAACGGGTTATTCACCCCCTCTAGCCGTCGCACCAATCTCCAGCACAAAGAATTTAAGCTATAATCCCATCATAAGACAACCAAAACACAACTAACCAACCAAAAAGCCAAAATTAATACAAGATAAACCCCTAACAATCTAGATCTACTGATATGACAGACTCTCTCATGATCCAAGGTGAAATTTTTAATCAAAGTTACATCCAAGCTATTCAACAACTTGTTAGTAGGAGTTCTAGAGACAATTATGTGATGATTGACTAGGGACTTTTGTATCATATTCTATTATCAATAAAGACAATGTTTAGTTATTATACTTACTTTATATTTGTGTCAAATAATTAAGTATAATAATTTCCATGGATAGTAGGTTTTTATTTACATCATATCGATTGGTTGAATCGATAGTGAGATAATGTAAAGAATACTACATTAAACCATTCCTTGTCAAACATTAATATTCAGGGACAATATTAATGTATGGAGACTAGCATGTAGGTCAATTGATGATTTAAGCTCACAAGTCATGGACATGTGATATGAAGTTGGCACATGGGTATACATTAAAGAATGTGTACTGAATTAACTCGCCATGAGAAATTTTCATAGATTGTTATATGAATATCATAAACTTTCTCATGTGACTATTAGTATGAATATTCCTTAGACCTGAAGTTACTACGGTTCCCTACATAAGGAGTTATGTATTTTGGTATCGTCAAACGTCATTCATTACAGGATAGACTATAAAGGTGATCACTGGATATGTAATGAATTATGTGGAGGGATATGAGTGATGTAGATGGAATCTATCCCTCCCATATGATGGGAGTGATATTTATGGACTCTTTGATCAAGTAGGGTTATTACAATGCATAGTCATACTCAAATGAGTCAATATGAGATATTGAGCTCATTTATTTGAGTGAGTTTACTTGGGGATCAAGAAACATAAAGATTGATATCGAGGATGACACGGTGTATGCCTCTTTGGTCATTCTAGATATCGAGGATAGAAGGACAAGGTCATAATACATTATCATAGTCACGGAGGTTAAGTCGGATCTCGACTTTCTCGTCACTTGGGTAGCAATGATGCATTGCTAGATGTCACTCATTGCTTATGTGTCTAAAGTGATGTAGATACATTGTCAACGTTATGAGAACCTATTGGGTCACACACTAAGGACACGATGCTTCGGAGATTAATTGATCTTAGTTTGACTAAGATTTGATCCAAATTGGATTAATTGAGTTAGACTCAAGTGAATCCAATTGAATTATGAGATTGAGTCTAATTTGAGTTAGACTCATTTATATTAGACTCAATCACATTTGAATGAGATATTAATTCATTAAAATATTTAATGAATTAATAATAGAGGAAGTTGAATGATTTTCTCTTGATTAGATGAAGAGAAGGTGAATAGTCAAAAATGTGAAATATGTGTTTTATTGGTTTTATTGGCTTTAATGTGGGGAAGCCAAAGAGACAAAAACTCTTCATATTCATGAGATGAATATAAAAAAGTTTTTCTTGTATTTTGGATGTAAGTTAGTCATTTTTCTTCCTCTCATCCTCTTCTTCTCCCTCTTTGGCTGAAACTCATCTTTGGGGTTCTTGGTGCTTTTGTGAACTACCTCAAGTTGCTAGCACAACTAAGGTAGATCTTCTCCGATGTTGAGATATCATGTTCGTGTGGATAGCATAGAGGTACGGATACTTGAATGTGCAAGAGATCCAACGTACCTTGGACGAGCAGGATAAACGAATGGCACGCTCCAAAAGTATACATTTTAGATAGATATATTAGATAAATAAACTTCGTACGAATTTTCATTTGCATGGGCCGCTCGAGGGATCCTTTTTTCGCTGCGAATTTTATTATTTTGTCCCATAGGATTCCCTACACAACCAACACCCCATTGTAGCTCACGGCAAATCAATATCATATCAACAGAGCTAAGCCACAAGTAAGCACAGCTAGGACCTAGATGAAACACACTCCAACAGTTGACAGCTTAGGGCAACCAAGATCGATCCATCCTAACTACGCACATCTCCAACAAGGTTCCCACAGCTACCCCCAATCACAGGATTAAGAAAAACCACACCATAACCTCCATATTCGAAACAATAACCCATCTCCACCAAATCGAACAGAGCTTTCCAGCTTCAAACAGAAACGTGAACACAGTAGGACGTCTAACTAATCTAAGCTCCTACTGTTCATCCAAACAACAATTCCCAAATCCATAAACTAGATAGAACACATGGCAGCAACTACATACCCAAACCAAACATTGCACAACTCAAAACACACAATACGATTCCAGAAATCCAAATTGCAGTATCTAACCCAAAAAATCCGAATAGCAATCCAAGGATCTATAACTAGCATCATTCACAACCAATACTAGTAGAAACAAACCTTACCATAAACACCTGCTCTAAATCTCCCCTGCCCAGATCTAACAGCAAATAGCATCCACAAGTGAAGCATCCACAAGCTGCTGTAAATCTGATGATTAGCCACCTATTTGGGAACAACAAAATCTAGCAACCCTAGATCTAAGAGCTTACCCAATTAGCTCCTCTTCTTCGGTGGTTTAGAAAATACTCAAAGAATGAACGACAATCATTGCGGAACAATGGTGACTGGCGCGCGGATTTGAAGGCGCAAGAGGGAAGCAAGGTTTAGGGCACAAGAGCGGGTTGGCACCTCTTGCCCATGATCGTGGTTGCTGCGTCGTCGCCGATCTGGCCCCACGCGAAAGGTGGCAGTGGAGGATGGCGTGCGGTGGCCGGCAGCATGGTTCACTCTGGGGAGGGCGACACTCGACGATTGAGGTAGGAGGAGGTAGAAGGCGTCAGCGGTGACCACGACGAGGAAACGAAAAGGGATCATGCGAGGAGAGGAATCACGAAGAGAGGGGTGGGTAGCGGCGGTAAGTGAAGAAGAGAGAGTGATTTGTAAGTGTGGTAAATTTGTAAATTAGCCCTCCCTATTCGGTTAATGTCTAACCCTACCCTTAATTTAGAGTTTTACGAGTTTGAGACCTCGAATTTTTTGATACTTAACAAAAAGTGCTTTAAATTCGAGACAAAAATCAAAAGGGCACTTTTTTTTTAAAGAATCGTCAAATGGATGTCCTATGTTGATTTTATTAATAGAGCACTCCACCCCGTTAAAATAAGACAACTATTCTCTACTATAAAAAAAAATTAACTTATTTTTATTATTATCTCTCTCCTATTATTTTCACATAAATCAACGTGTTGTAACTATTGGTTAATCCAGACATCCTCGGTTCGATTCCTAGCTATGACACATTTTGCAGAAATTTTTCCTCCAAATGGGACGCGAATCCTGGGACGCTGGGCTTCTAGATTACCTACCGCGAGCGCTTCCCGATTTACCCTGGTGACCGGTGGGAAACTTCCATGGGGTCGGGCCGATCACCCCAGGTTCAATTTGTCTGCTGCCTAGTTCATCATTTTTATAAACTCATAGCTGCTACATAGTTATAGTAGTTATAGTATCATAGCTGCTATAATTGAGCTGTCATATAATTGTAGCAACTACGATTCCGTAGTTTGTACAACATAGAAAAAGAATTTAAGACTAAAATTGTGCAGTTCCTCCAAAAATGATTTAAATGATGTGTTTTTGAGCTTGAAACCTAGGTGCTACAAATTCCACCTCATAATAAATTGTAGATATTTGAATGAGTTTCAATTTGATATATTATGTGTCCCGTAATTCAATCTAAGTCAAAAAATTATGACATCTACAAAATTAAGGGTTAACATTCACATTCTAACAACTTTGGTTTTATAGCCATTACAATATGAATGTTAAACCCTAAACTTGGAGCGCACAATATATCAAATCAAAACTTGTTTACAGTGTGGGATCGATGAGATCGATAAGTGGGTGAATATCGATTCAAAAATTTTCGGATTCAAGTAGAGAGTAAATGCAGCGGAAATAAAAGAACTCAAGTCAAAACTAATGCTAACAACTTGTTTTTACTTGGTTCGGAGTCTGTGACGGCTCCTACTCCAGGCCCACGGTCCTTAACTGTTTACGTTTGGAAATTCTATAATTTCGCAAAAACAGTTACAAATATAGAATTATAAGGACAACATAAATGAATTTAATAACAATAATTTTGATTGAATTGAAAAGGAGAGCGCATTGTTGTTGAAGTAGTGTTTCGGAGTTCCTGGAATGTCTTGGCGCAACAAACTTGAGCATAGATAGCGTGAAAATTGATGTGGAATGTTGTGGCTTAAAACCCCAATTATGCAAGCATTCGGGTACCCGAGTACCCATAGGGGTGCCCCAACTGCGCTTCAGTTGCATCGTGATCCACTGACGAAAGCCAAATTTTATCCTTCTCGGGCACCTGAGTAATATGGGGTGCCTGTGTTGGTGATGTGGCACATCCAATTAGCAATCGCCAACTCAGCCTCGCCAAGGTTGAGTTTTTTGCACTGGGGTACCCAAGACCACTCGGGCACCTGTCCTATTGGGTGCTTGAGACCTCTCGGGCGCCCTGGATGCTGTTGTTCCTAATATCTTCAGTTACAACACAGGGTTAGTCTGAAATACATATAATATAGAATATGTATGAAATGAAATGCATGTTCGATAGCCGGAGCTATCCGATCGTATCTTTGGATTTCGAAATGAAATCCTAGGTCGGACCAACGCCTACTGTTCCCTCTTATGGGGAATGCGTCCTCACCTACTCCACTCTGGAGAAGTTATCTTTTGCCAACGGATACCTCCGGTTAGACTTTTGCTCGACCTCCAAAGCTTTCGAATCTCGAGACATTCATACCTCGACCCATCCCTACTTCTGTCTGTTGTCCTTGCTCGACTAAGACTTCTACTTGAACTTCTGGATTAGGTCTTCGGTGCCCGACCCCCGACCAGGACTTTGTACCTAGTCCTCGACTAGGACTTCATACTCAACACTGCAGGTTAAGACTTCATGCCTAAGTGAACCAGGACTTTCTTGCACACTTAGTGAGATATGTTAGATCAAATAGCATACTTAACTTTCAACCCTTTATCATTATCAAAATCAGGTTTAATCTGGTACTTTCGGCACTAACAATCTCCCCCTTTTTTATTTATGACAACCCAGTTCAAAAGTTAAGTTAAAATAGTTATTTTATCCAAGTAGCAAAAGCATTTAAAGAAACAGAGTTCAATATTTTTTCAAGTTAAGAATATTTTTTTTCAAAATTAGAAATATTTGCAAAAGATAGACTTGTAAATCTCCCCCATCAAAAATCATTTTTCTTTAACTATTTCTCAAAAATTATTTTCTTTAGCTATTTCTCAAACGTTGTCTTCTTTAACTGCTTTTCAAAAATTCATATTTTTTTAAAAAATATTTTACTAAGAATGCAGCTAGAAATATATTAAGTAGAATAGCTAGCATGGTCTAAGTCCTCAAAACCTCGAGGTTGACTTACATAAACTTCCTCTTTGATAAATCCATTTAGGAAGGCAAACTTAACATCCATTTAATATAAGTTAAATCCCTTATCAGCTTTGTAAGCTAAAAGTATTCTAATTGATTCAAGTCTAGCTATAGGTATATGTTGATGCAGTCTGGCCATGATTGTTGTTTTGGTGTTGACAACGATTTTAGTTTAGGTTGATGATGATGATTATGATTAAGTCCTGATCGAGGATTAGGCATGATTTGGAGGATTCTAGCCTGGAGGGTTAGGTGTGAAAAATCCTAGCTTGGAGGGCTAGGTGTTGGAAAAGTCCTAATTCGGAAGGGTTGGGTGAAAAGTCCTAGCTTGGAGGGCTAGGTGAAAAGTCCTAACTTGGAGGGTTAGGTGCAAATTCCCATCCTGGAGGATTAGGTGAAAAAGTCCTGGCTTGGAGGGTCAGGTGCCTAGCTTGGAGGGCTAGGTTGGATGATATTCTAACTCGGAAGGGTTGGGTGAAAAGTCCTAGCTTGGAGGGCTAGGTGAAAAGTCCTAACTTGGAGGGTTAGGTGCAAATTCCCAACTTGGAGAGTTAGATGGAAAAT
This sequence comes from Boesenbergia rotunda, assembly GCA_024364735.1. Lineage (NCBI taxonomy): Eukaryota > Viridiplantae > Streptophyta > Magnoliopsida > Zingiberales > Zingiberaceae > Boesenbergia > Boesenbergia rotunda. The sequence goes on from JAGFNQ010000206.1 coordinate 589,199, forward strand.
CCTTAGCTTGGAGGGCTAAGGTGGATGGAAACTTAGCTTGGAGGGCTGAGTTTAAGTCCCTGGATCGGTCTGGTGACCGATCAAGGATTTTGGCACGCTGCTCCATCGTGGATCGGTCTGGTGATCGATCCAGCGATGACTGATCGGTCGGGTGACCGATCAGGGAGCACACAATGAGGTTGGGAACCTACTGTGCTGCTCCTGATCGATCTGGTGAGCGATCAGGGAGTATGCGTTTCACCAATTGACTGGCTCCTGATCGTGTTGGGACCGGGTGCATGTCGACAAGGATACGAGTTCGTAAAATTTAAAATTTTTACGTGCAGCGGAAGAGTTTGCATAAAATAATTTCCTAAATTATTTTAACTTCGTATCTAGCATGCAACCTTATAGTGTATCGACATAATCATAAAATAAAAGTTTGCGAAAAGTAAACTAATTTACCAAGTACCTCGCGTAACTCGAAGTAAGGGACGAGATCCAACCGTAGCGTCCCTTGGAAGCTTCGCCTCTATTCGCGTCCACGCCGAGTTCTCTTCGGGATGACTTCGCAAAGTCACGAGTTTTGTGCCGACGAGAACTACTAGATTCTCGGAAGGCACAACTAGAAGAACAAGAGAGAAATTAGGAAACTAACCAATGAAGTAACGGAATCGAATTCCGAGAAGAGAGGAGTCGCTATCCGCTTCTTCTTCTTCTTGTTCGGGTTCTCCTTCTTCTTGATTGCTCACGCCAACTTCAAAGGGGGAAGTTGTTTGGTGCGCCGGCCCTAAACCACTAGGGTGGGCGCCGGCCCTAGGCAAGAAAGGGAGAGGGAGAGGAGAAGAATTAAGAGAGAGAGGGGGAGAGAATAATTAATCTCTTAATTATTTTCGTTAGGAATAAGGGCTAGCCTTTGGTTCCTTTATATAGTAGCAACTCCTTTGCTAAGTCTCTCTCTAAACCGAATTAACGGAATTAGTTATAAGAAATTTATCTTATAAATTTTCTTATTGCTTATTCCTTTTAAGCCTAGTCTTATTATAAACAATTTATAATAAAACAAATTAGTTATCATAAGAGATTTATCCTATAAATTCTCTTATGAATTTTATTATAACTAATTTTATAATAAAACTAATTATTTATCATAAGAAATTTATCCTATAAATTCTTATGAATTAATTCCGTTTAAACCAAGTCTTTATTATAAACTAATTTATAATAAAAACTAATTCTTCTTCTCTTTAAATTATGGAATAAATTTTATAAGAAATTTATAAACTTTCTTATTATGGATAAATCAATTCATAATTAATTTTATAAAATTAAAATGAACCAACTCATGGATTATTTTAATCTTCCATAAAAGAATAAATTTCTATAAATTTTATTTATATAAATTTCTTTATACAAATTTATTTATCCATAATTTATAAAATAAATCGCGCTATATTTATTTTATTAATTAAACCAATTAAATTGGTTTTCTCCTTTTATTTGGTCGGCCACCAAAGAGGGGTTAACACCCTCTTTGGTCGGCCAAACCCAACCCGAACCGCGGCGAATTAAACTCATTTAATTCGCCCAAAAAGCCTTCAAAAGACTTAGCCATTTTTAGCTTCCATTGCGCCTCTGACTAACTCAGATTCGACTTATTTCTCTTGATCGGAAAATCCAATTTTCAACTCGTTTTAAATCCCTCGGATTACTCGTAGTGCGTGTGACTAAATAGGCTTTCGATTTATGTTGGCCGTCTATAATTAACTAATTATAGAACGATCATGAGTGGCACCTAGTAGTACATCATGATCCCCAATTAATCGAAAGATCAACGGTTTGATCTCAGAAGAAATTATTCTGAAACCCTTCAGCAGCTCTAATGAATCGTGCCCCATTCCCTTCACCACCCTATACCCACTTGGTTCAGGACACGGTCAATGGTGTCAGTCCCCACTAGGCTGACTACGTCACACCTAGCCCAAGTAATGTCTTACTCGTCCTTTGGATTTCTAATTACTCTCATGTATTTTAGAGACTCTCACTCTAAACATGATATGCTCTGGCCAGAGGCTTTGAGTAACAATCCGACGATAGGCCTGGGTATACATCTCCTCGCAAGGAGTGGTGAATCCTTTGTAGGCTGTTCAAATATCTTCGGGCACTTCGGCTTACACCCGATCATCCTGGGTCCACACCTCCTTGGAGATGCTTGCTTAAAATGTCAAAGTATAAGTCTCCATGACCAAGATGACTTGAACACCGCAAGTCAAAGGAACATCGCACTTAAGCCGCAGTAAGATCTTCATTGACATATCTACATGCAGATTCCCATATGAAGTCTTACAGCTAGTCACTCCAATGAACTAGTTCCCTTAACTAGCATCCATGTTTATCTCCGGACATCCCAATGTCACCAGCCAGTGAGAATCAGCTGAATAGAGAATAACCCATGCTAGTCTCAACAGAATTGATAATGTCCGTATTTATCAATTCATCGACTAGGGATATTTCCAACACTTCACATTTGCACATTTAGAGATAATCACTAGTTGTGATCCCATCACAAATTCTCTTATGCTGTGAACTGTATGGCGGACATTCAGTAGATGAGTTTAAGATCCCAATCAAATACACAAGCATGTATACTCAAATAGTGAATTATCATTTATTAATATAAATGTTTTACAATCATAAGGCGATTGCCTTAGGACACTTCTCTCATATTACTAACAGATCGGTCTGGTGACCGATCAGGGAGCAAGCAGTGAGGTTGAGTTCACTTGCTGAACAGCTCCTGATCGGTCTGATGACCGATCAGGATCACTGTGCAGATCGTTCTGTTGAACGATCCAGCTTCGCGGGCTCCTCACTAAGATCGATCAGGACGAAGCCTGAACGGTCTGGGGATGACCTGATCGGACTGCTAACCGATCAGGAAGATCCCTGATCGGTCAGTTGACCGATCAGGAGGGTTAGCCTGCGAAACTCAGAAATCACCTCATATAAGGGTGGATCGGTCCGGTGAACGATCCACGACCTGGGATCGGTCTGGTGATCGGTTCAGGAGAATCTCAAATAAATCGCGATTTCTGATTGAGTGTTAGGGATCGATCAGGACGGATCCTGATCGGTCTGGAACCAGCCTGATCGGTCTGGTGACCGATCAGGAGGCTCTCTGATCGGTCCGGTGACCAATCACTTTAATTCAAATTGTATTGTCAGACGCTCTGATCGCGTCTGAACACAACCGATTCGCTGCCACTTTCCTCTGATATTTGATATGCTGTTTGATCTGCTGCTCTAATACTCTGATTGAGTTTCAGGTGACAGGGGAGGATTCAAACACTCAAGGAGAAGTCAAAGAGAGCTTTCCTTGGAGCAGGTTTGTCTCTTTCTCCACACAGGTTGCAACGGCAGGATGCAGGACTGAAGCTGCTGACTAAAATTTGGCTGAGGGAGCTCAGGAAGTTCAGTTAGGGTTCAGTGTAGCTGGCGCGTTAGCAGTGAGGCAGCTGTAGGCTGCTGGAGATGAGATCACCTGTTGCTTAGCGGAGAAACAAAAGGAACGAGAGTTGTAGTGTTCAAAAACAACAGTGTTGTGTGCTCTTGAGTTCCTGCGTTTTGTTTTTGCTCCAGATTAAGCTTGCTGTTCTAGAGTTCTTCAATCATTCTGAGCAAGCTATTGAGAAGCAATCATCATACTTGAGCGCTTGAAGGAGAAAACAAGAGGCTTGGAGTCCGACAGTGGGAAGACACGGAGAAGGGTTCTGCGTGAGATCGCCACTGGGTGGAGCTCAGGGAAGCTTGCTGTGTTTTTTGTCCTTGCTAAGTGGTTGAGTAAGATCCTTCTTGTTGTTTCTTTGTGCTCATTCTATATCATTGTTTGAAACACACTGTGGGGAGGTTTCTCCACCGAGAAGGAGGTTGCTTCATATCCGGTAATCACCGGGGCTTGATCTACCGACGATCAAGGGATCGCCCACCTTAAGGGCACGCCAAGGAGTAGGGGCAAGTTATCCTCGAACCTTGTAAAATCTCCTTGTTAGCGATCTTGCTAATCTTGCTAGTTAGGTTTTGGTTTTAGTTTCTGCAAGTTTTGTTTTCCCATACTTCCGCTGTGCTATTAATAACTTCAAGTGCAGAAATTTGATAACTCTTTTAAGAAGAAGTGATTGGCTATATTCACCCCCCCCCACTCTCTAGCCATCTCGTTCCCAACAAGTGGTATCAGAGATTGGTGCTGTGTTTACGGCTTAACAACCGAGAGTTCTCAACAAGATGGCATTGAGAGAAGGCTTCTCCACCACCCGACCTCCATTCTTTGATGGCGCCGGCTTCCAATATTGGAGATCAAAAATGGAATACTATTTGAAGATGAATATCCATACGTGGTTCGCGGTGAAGGAGGGATTCATCCCTCCTAAGGATGATGAAGGCAAAGAACTTGAGTCATGGAGGTGGACTGCCGAACAAACAAGGAAGAGTGAAGCCGACTCGAAGGCGGTTGTCACTCTACAATGTGGCATGAACAAAGACCAACTCATCAAGGTTGGTCCCTTCACAAGTGCAAAAGACTTGTGGAACAAACTCATAGAGCTCCATGAAGGCACCCGAGACTCGAGGATTGCAAAGAGGGACTTGTTCCTCAATCAACTTCAAAATCTCTCCATGAAGGAGAATGAGTCGGTAAGTGAGCTCCATAGCCGGTTCAAGGAAGTCCTTAATGGACTTCATTCAATTGATGAAAAGGTCGAGAATCGCGACCTTGTGAGGTATGTCTTGAAAGCATTTCCAAGGAATGCTTTGTGGTCATCCATGGTGGATGCCTACAAAGTATCCAAGGATTTATCTATTGTAAAGTTAGATGATTTATTTTGTGAGATGGAATTGCATGAAATGGCTAACAAAGGCCCCAAGGAGAAGGGGATTGCCTTAGTTGCAGGGGACCGGATCAACAAGAAGAAGAAGGAGAAGAAGAAGGAGAAGGAGGTCTCATCATCTTCATCATCTTCCGGATCCGAATCCAATTCTGAGGAGGATGGCAGTGGCTCTTCTTCATCCGAAATGGC
>JAGFNQ010000207.1:0-119525 GCA_024364735.1 Boesenbergia rotunda
ATTAGAGAATAACCCATGCTAGTCTTAACAGAATTGATAGTGTCCGTATTTATCAATTCATCGACTAGGGACAATTTCAATACTTCACAATTGCACATGTAGAGATAATCACTAGTTGTGAATTCATCACAAATTCTCTCATGCTGTGAATTATATTGCGGACATTCACTAAATGAGTTTAAGATCTTACACGAACATGTATACTCAAATAGTGAATATTCATTTATTAAAGTAAATGATTACAACCATAAGACGATTGCCTTAGGACACTTCTCTCATATCACTAACAAGAAGAACTAAGGATGTGTTCCTAATATATGGAGAAGGTGATATGGTAATACGTGGGTATACAGATGCCAGTTTCCAGACAGATAAGGATGACTCCAAATCTCAGTCCAGATACGTATTTATCTTGAACGGAGGCGCAATAAGTTGGAAAAGTTCTAAACAAGACACCATAGCGTATTCTACCATGGAAGCGGAATATATTGCAGCTTCGGAAGCAGCAAAGGAAGCAGTCTGGATCAAGAAGTTTGTCTCAGAACTTGGTGTGGTTCCAACCATTGATGAAGCAGTGCCGGTTTACTGCGACAACAATGGAGCTATTGCACAAGCAAAGGAACCAAGGTCTCATCAGCGATCCAAACATGTTCTTCGCCGCTATCATCTGATCAGAGAGATTATAAGTAGGAATGATATACAAATTGAGAAAATTCCCACTGAAAGGAATTTAACAGATCCTTTAACTAAGGCCTTGCCTCAAAGCAAGTTTGAGGGTCATGTTAGAGCCTGTGGTATTGGATACCGTAGCGATTGGCATTAGGCCAAGTGGGAGTTTGTTAGTATTGTGAGAGAAGTGTCCTAAGGCAATCGCCTTATGATTGTAATAATTTATTTTAATAAATGAATATTCACTATTTGAGTATACATGCTTGTGTATTTGATTGAGATCTTGAACTCATTTACTGAATGTCCGCAATACAATTCACAGCATGAGAGAATTTGTGATGAATTCACAACTAGTGATTGTCTCTACATGTGCAATTGTGAAGTATTGAAATTGTCTCTAGTCGATGAATTGATAAATACGGACACTATCAATTCTGTTGAGACTAGCATGGGTTATTCTCTAATCAGCTGATTCTCACTGGCTGGTGACATTGGGATGTCCGGAGATAAACATAAATGCTAGTTAAGGGAACTAGTTCATTGGAGTGACTGGCTGTAAAACTTCATATGGTAATCTACATATAGATATGTCAATGAAGTTTTTACTGCAGCTTAAGTATGATGTTCCTTTGACTTGCGGTGTTCAAGTCATCTTGGTCATGGAGACTTATACTTTGACATCTTAAGCAAGCATCTCTAAGGAGGTGTAGACCCAGGATGGTTGGGTATAAGCCGAATTGCCCGAAGATGTTTGAACAACCTACAAAGGATTCACCACTCCTTGCGAGGAGATGTATACCCAAGGCCTATCGTCGGATTGTTACTCGAAGCCTCTGGCCAGAGCATCACATGTTCAGAGTATGAATCTCTCAGAAACATGAGAGTAACTAAAATCCGTAGGATGAGAAAAATATTGCTTGGGCTAGGTGTGACGTAGTCAGCCTAGTGGGGACTGACACACATAGATCGTGTCCTAAACCAAGTGGGTATAAGATGGTGAAGGGAATGGGGCATGATTCATTATAGCTGCTGAAGGGTTTCAGAATAATTTCTGAGGTCAACCGTTGATCTTTCGATTAATTGGGGATCATGATGTACTACTAGGTGTCACTCATGATCGTTCTATAATTGGTTAATTATATACGACCAACATAAATCGAAAGCCTATTTAGTCACACGCACTACGCGTAATCCGAGGGATTTAAAACGAGTTGAAAATTAGATTTTTCAATCAAGAGAGATAAGTCGAATCTGAATTTTTCAGAGACGCATCGGAAGCATAAAATGGCTAAGTCTTTTGAAGACTTATTGGACGAATTAAATGAGTTTAATTTGTATGGTATAGGCTTCGGTTTGGTCGGCCAAAGAGGGTCCCCACCCTCTTTGTTTGGCCGGCCACATTAAAAGGGGAGAACCAAATTGTTTGGTTCAAATTATAAAATAAACCGAGCGTGGTTTGTTTTATAAAATTATGGATAATATATATAAAATTTTATAAACCGAAGTTTGGTTTATTATTTTCATGGAAATTAAAATAAACTTTGAATAGTTTATTTTATTTTATAAAATCAATTATGAATTGATTTTTCCATGATAAGAAAAATTTATATAATAAATTTCTTGTGAAAATTTATTTCATAATAAAAGGGGAGACATGGTTGTTTTTATTATAAATTAAATTATGATAAAAACTTGGCATGATGGAATAATTCATAGAAAAATTTATATGATAAATTTCTTATGAAAATTTATTTCATAAAAAGGAGACTTGGCGATTGAGAGGCTACTATATAAAGGAACCAAGGCAAGGCTTGGAAATTAATCTAAGAGATCAAGAAATAAGCCCTCTCTCTCTCTCCTTCTCTCCCTCTCCCTCCTCTAGTGCCGCCGGCCCTAAAAGGAGGACCCCTTTATTGCCGTGAGCTTGATCCACCAAGCAGCTGCCGAAGAAGAAGAAGAAGCGGGCGCAACTCCTTCCTTCCTCCCGGAATCTTGATTCCGTTCTTTGTTTGGTGGTTAGTCTTCCCATCTCTCTCTTGGTATTCTTGTCGTGCCTTTGGAGAATCTAGTAGTTCTTGTCGGCACAAAACTCGTGGCTTTGCGAAGTCATCCCGAAGAAAACTCGGCGTGGACGCGAATAGAGGCGGAGCTTCTAAGGGACGCTTACGGTTGGATCTCGTCCTTTCCTTCGAGTTACGTGAGGTATTAAGTAAATTAGTTTACTTTCTGCAAAATTTTAAATGTATGATCATGTCTACACAATATAAGGTTGCATGCTTAGATGTGTGGTTAAATAATTTGAGAAATTATTTATGCTAAATCTTCCACTGCACGTAATTAATTTTAAAAATTATGAACCCGCATCCATGTCAACATGCACCCGGTCCCAACAAGGATGTATGCTAAAAGCCTAGCTTTTGTATGAACATCTACATTTTGAATGAGAATCACATGATCATTATTTGCATATTTATATTGGTTATTTATGTGCATATTGTCTAATACTTTATATTATAGATAACATACTGTGTGGTGTCACATAGAAGATCATGTTATCAGTCCCTTGTAGAGTATAAGTAGAGGCTCACAACCTAGATGACTTTGAGAAACCATTGGCATGGTTGTATTGTAATTTGGTATTGATTTATCTTAACCATAGAATTACACTAGTATACTTTGTGTGTACTGAGCAAGACCGATATAGAGGTGATTCAATTTATACTGACTATATAATTGAATCAGACCTCAGTTATTATAGAGTACATACTCTTAATCCCGATATAATAACGGGCGCATGTACTTAGTATTTATTTCTTTGATTTACCAATGGGCGAGATTTATTTGTTAAATCAATAGGCCCGGTAAGTTGGGAAATAATATTATTTACATGGTATGTCGTTGATTATAGAAGGAAACCATGTCCTGATGCGTCAGGTTGATGATGTCCCCTTGAGGAGCTCATAAAGCTCATCATGTTAAATCCTGCAGGTGGACTTGGTTCAACATGATGATAAGGTTGAGTGGTACTACTCATGGAGTTAGATATTAATTAATTAAATTGTCAGTAATTTAATTAATTAATGGACATTCGATATCTTAAACATGGGGAGCATTTTGTACTTATAATATGGGGTTGGTAAGGTAGATCAATGGTGATCCTCTAGTGGAATGGATCATCATTAATGGATCAGGTTTTGATCCATTAGGTGGCTAAGACCCAACTTATCCTCATGGTCCCTATTGTAGCCTATAAATACCTCATGTGTCATGAGACCAAGGCATCCAATTCATCCCATTAACCCTAAGTCTCTCCTCTCTTTCTCTCTCCCTTCTCTCTCCTAGGGCACGCCAGCGGTGGGAAGAAAGGAAGGAAATTTACTTCCTCTTTCTTCCTCTTCTCTTCTCCTCTTCTCATCCCTTTGGTGGCCGGTGACTACAAGATAAAGGATGAGCTCTTCTCTTCCTTTGTGGCATGCGGCGAGAAGAAGAGAAGGAGTACAAGCCGGCGCAAGTATGTGGGCGGCTTTCTTCGTTGTGGTGCTCAGCACCGCTAGCTAGGAAGAAAGGGAGAGATCATCTAGGGTTTAAGTGAAGGAGAAGGAATTCTTCTTCTTCTTCTCCATCTTCTTTTTCCTCCTTGGTGGCTCGCGCGAAAGAGGAGTTTCTCTCCTTGATGTTTGGCGCAAGTTAAGGAAGAAGAAGACCTCTTCTCCTCCCTAGGGTTTCGGCCAAGCTAGGGAAGAGAAGAACATGCCTTGGTGACGTTGTTTCTTGGAAGATCGTCGCCCACTCGACGTCCAAGAAGAGGTTGGATCATACAAAAGAAGATCACGAGGTAAACAAGAAAGTATAATTTATTATTTTGGTTCCTTTGATCTTGTTTGTTTAATTATCATTTTATGTTAATTATTGTTTAATTAATTATGATAATTAATTGTCATGGACCCCGATGATAAACACAAAAAAATGGCAATCCACTCATCGTCTATTCCGCGGCTAATCGGTTGGACAAGTTTGATTGCTAGAACAATATGTTTGTTCAAGTGGTCGCTCGAATTGATTAGCATGATGATGAGTTGGTTGTTTGGGAAATTGTTCTCCATTCGGATTGAAAAATTTTAATCCAGGGACATGGAGAGGTTTCCCATGCGCAACCAGGAATCCAACAAGCAATTTGTTGTGATATCTTTACTATAGTGCTCAAGTGCTCAAGCTCCAAGTGCTCATCTTTCTCCTAAACACTAGCTCTATCTTGTAAGGAGGAAGAAGGTTTGTGAGAGGTTGTTCTCCACCGAGAAGGAGAAAGTTTTAGCCGGAGATTGCCAGGGCATGATCTATCGAAGGATCAAGGGTTTGTCTACCTCAAGGACACGCTGTGGAGTAGTAGCAAGCAATCTCCGAACCACGTAACCAGTAACGTTTTAGCATTGTATTAGTTGATAGATTAAGTTTCTGCTTGTGCTAATCATTGTAGGAAGAAGATTGAATTGGGGTGATTGAGCTATTCACCCCCTCTAGCCGTGCTATCGATCTCAACAAGTGGTATCAGAGCGCAAGGACGCCTTCAACGAACTAACCGCCGAGAAGAGCAAAATCATCAAAAATGGTCGGCTCGCACGTCCAACCGCCAAAATTAAAGGGAGAATTCTCACGGTGGAAGAAAAGGTTGGAGGTATTCTTTAATACCGATTTTGATATAATGCTAATCATGGAAAATAGTATTGAAGTGCCTAGGGATCAAGAAAACAAGTTACATGAGATGACAAGGTGGAGCAAGAAGCAAAGGGATGACTACTTAGCGAATTCAAAGGCTTTGCACCATCTACTAAGCGTGCTTCCCCAACAAGAAGTCACAAGGATTGAAACCTACTCAAGTAGCAAGTACTTATGGGATAAGCTAATAGAGCTTCATAAGGGCACTTCGGAGGCGAAAATGGCAAAGAGAGATCTTCTCCGATCCCAACTCAACAATATCAAACTTGATAAAGGGGAGAAGGTATCAAATTTGCATGATAGATTTAAAGAAATACTTATTGGACTAACAAGTGTAGGAGAACAACTATCCAATCGAGACATCTTGATGAAAGCCATTAATGCATTTCCAAAAATATCAAATTGGAGCTCAATGGTGGACTCATACTACATATCCAAGGATCTAGAGAAAACTTCTCTAGAGGAATTCTTCTCAACTATGGAGTTCCATGAAACTCGAATTGGAGGAACAATTAAAGAAACCTAAAAGCCAAAGAGTATAACCCTTGTAACAAACAAGGGAAAAGGTAAAAAGAAGACGGCTTCCTCATCCGACTCGGAGGAATCAAGTGCATCGATGGATAGTGATGCGGAAGCCTACATGGTTAAAAAAATGAGAAAAATATTTAAATATTTTTCTACTAACAAATCTCATGGTAGGAAAAGTTCAAGGAGAAAAAGTAAAATAAGAAAAATAATTTGCTACAATTGTCAAGGAGAAGGACATATGAGAGACGAGTGCCCCTTTCGAAGAAAAAGGAAGGAAAGAAGAAAGAAGAAAAGAAGTAATCAAAAGAGAAGGGGAAGAAGGTGCAAAATCTAAAGGCTACATGGGATGATTCATCGTCATCAGAAGAGGAGGAGCATCATGTATCCCATTTTGCACTAATGAGAATTGAAGACATTGCCTCCACGTCATCCGAATTTGAAGAAAAAAAGAGTTCAAGTGAAGATGAAGGGAGCTCAAGTGAAGGGGGAGGCACAACTTCGGAATCAGACATCTCGGTAAGTGAGATATACAATCTACCCACTACTACTCTTGTGAAGATTATTTCTAGCACTAATGATGATTTATTTAAGGCTAGAAAGAAGATTAAGGGGTTGAAAAATAAAATTTGCATGTTAAATGAAAAGTTAGAATCCATGAAGATTAAAGATGATATGCATGCTTCTTCTTCTAATTCAAATGATTCAAACTTAGAAGAAGAAAATAAGGAATTAAGGAAAAAGGTAGATAATCTTACTAAAACCCTTAGAAAATTTGAAATTGGCTCAAAAATCCTAGATATGATCATTGAGAGCCAAAGAAAAGTTTCAAGAAAGAATGATTAGGGTTTGGAAAATCAAGCAATGGAAAAATCTCTCATTGCTTACTTGCTAGAGGACAAGCAAAAACCAAGACCCTAGAAAGAAAATAGATTCCTAAGGAGTACTTGGTCAACCCAATTAGAAAATATTTCTATTGGGTACCAAAGTCAATCCTCAAAGGTTAGAGGATTTAGGTTGAGTCAACAATGTTATTAATATTTCAAAATTTTAAAATTTAGTTGACTTAAGACATTAAGGGGGAGTATTTAGCCTAAATAGAAACTCTTGATAAAATTGGCTAAATTGGGTGTACCTTTAGAACATCTCATATTACTTTAATTTATAATTGTGTTTATGCATATGAGATGTTAGGATGATATAAGTAACTCACTTATGCTTATGACATATTGATGAGTTATGTTGATGAGTTATTAGATGTATCACTTTAGCAATAATAGACCATCTATGGAAAAAATAAATATTTAATTAATGGACATCTTGCCTATAGATCACAGTTGGATATTTTAAATGATTTGAAAACAATTCTGTGTTTTATTTGCCATGGCATAAATTTGCAAAACACATGGTTTCAAAACTAGGACATTATATTGATACAAAGTTAAGTGTTTTCAAAGAATTTGAGTTTTGGTCAAAAAGTCAAACATATTTAGATTTTTCATGAAAATATATTTTTCTCTGTTAGAAAACATCACAAGAAATATGTTTGCAAAATTTCATAATTTTTCAAATTTTATGGAATTTTCTATGCATTTCTGAATTTTAGCTCAAAAGGTTGAAATTTTAGTCTGTTAAGTATCAATCGACTGGTGCAGAGGGCCAGTCGCCTAAACATTCTGTGAATGGGCAATTCAATGTAACCAGTCGACTGGTCTTTGTATTTTTCATATTTCTGGGTATTTTTAGAAAATAAAACTTGTCGCTAATTGATACCAAAGGGTGATGTTGCTTGGAGCAATCTTTTTGATAGTGTCAAAAGGGGAGAATTGAAAGGTTTAAGTTAGAATTTAACTTAATTCTTTATGTTTGTGCTAAAAATAAAAATCATGTGTTAAGGCATAGGTTAAGGGGGAGGATGCATGTTTATGTGTCTTAATATACGATGCTTTCAATTTTCAATTATTATCTTTATACCTAACTTAAACATATTATCACACATCAAAAAAGGAAAGATTGTTGGTGCAATTGACCCAAGGTTGATCGATAGATCATGGGGTTTGATATGTGTGTCAACATGATTAAGTTAGGTTTTCATGTTGATTTTATATGTGTGGTTGAGTCGTGTAGGACTTGGTGAATCGCAAATGAGAAATAATGGAGCAAAACATCCGAGGGACGAGAGCCGAGGAAGAGAACTTCAAAGGGCGAGCTGAGGAAGTAGACTTCAGAGGCATACACGAAGGATGGCATGGAGGCGAGCCACGGACTTGTGTGGGCATCCGAGGGATGAGAGCCGAAGGAAGATAACTTCAAGGGGCAAGCCAAGGAAGTGGACTTCAAGGAATACGTGAAGGATGAACTCCGGAGAGACTGAGAGTGGATTTGTAAGCTAGGCAGTCGACTGACAACGGAAGCAGTCGACTGCCAGCATTGAGAGAAAACTCACAGAAAGATAGATCGACTGGTTCAAGTACCAGTCGACTGATTTGCTCAAAAATAGAGCCGTTGGCTGAGTATCAGTCGACTGGCCCTGGGGACAGTCGACTGGTGTCGGGGCTAAGTTGTTTGTTAACAATTCTCTCCACTATTTAAAGGGGAGCTTGAGACTTAAGATATGTTAGCAATCCATTGTGATATCTTTACTCTAATGCTCAAGTGCTCAAACTCCAAGTGCTCATCTTCCTCCTAAACCCTAGCTCTATCTTGTAAGGAGGAAGAAGGTTTGTGAGAGGTTGCTTTCCACCAAGAAGGAGAATGCTTTAGATGGAGATTGCCGGGGCGTGATCCACCGAAGGATCAAGGGTTCGCCCACCTCAAGGACACGCCGTGGAGTCGAAGCAAGCAATGTCCGAACCACGTAACTGGTAACGTGTTAGCAATGTATTAATTGATAGATTAAGTTTTCGCTTGGGCTAACCATTGTAGGAAGAAGATTGATTTGGGGTGATCGAGCTATTCACCCCCCTCTAGACATTCCATCAATCTTAACACCCAGCACTCGTGACAATGTAAATATGTATCCCAACACTCGTGGCTATGCAAGTATGACACCCAACATTCGTGGCGATGCAAATATGTAGCCCAACACTCGTGGCTATGCAAGTATGGTGCTGGGTATGATGCCCAACACTCATGGCGATGCAAATATGTAGCCCAACACTCATGGCTATGCAAATATGATGCACAGTACTCGTGGCGATGCAAATATGTATCCCAATACTCGTGACTATGCAAATATGACGCCCAACACTCGTGGCGATGCAAATATGACGCCCAATACTCGTGGTGATGCAAGTATGTAGCCCAACATATGTGGTTATGCAAATATGAATAAGACATGATTGATGGCGGACTTAGACCTTAGGGGAGTCGGTGGTCGCCATCATGCAATAAAATCGTACTAATAGCTCAATTGAAATAGAAAACCTGACAGTGTGACAGGCTCAGATCCTAGGGGAGCCGATGATCGCCAGTATGCAATCGTACAGAGCCTATAACTCAGTATACACCAATGAAGGGAGTGTATGCTAACAACACCCTCATCACTAACCAAATCCTCAACCATACATCGGTAGGAAAAGTACAGGTCTAACACATGTATCCAGATCTAACAATCATACCCTAGATATTTATGCAAGGTATATCTAGGAATCAGCCAAAACATAAATATAAAGTGACCTACCACCATATCTAAGCACACATACATGTATGACAAATATCGAGACTGTATGGAATTAAATAGGAGTCAACTCAAAGGGTAAACAATAGATATCAAGTAATGATAAACAAAAATAGGTATAACGTATAAAACCTAGCTACTGCTATCTATATCAAACTATGCACAATAATATGACAATATCTAAAAAGATAAGTCAGAGGTACCCGCCTTTAGAGAGGAGTCTGTAGGTGAAGAGAAGCCCCGATTTAGAAGTCTACCACTAATCAATCAATTCCTGTACCCTAGGGCATAATTATTTAGCTACTTAAATAACTAGTAACTAGCTAACTAATTAAAAATCTGTATTAGGGTTATTCCCCCGGGGCTATGGTGCAGCGGTAAGGTCACTAGTGGTTAACCCAGATATCCACGGTTCGATCCCCAGCTATGGCGCATTTTGCAGGAATTTTTCCTCCAAATGGGGCGCGAACCCTGGGACGCTGGGCTTCTAGACTGGCCACCGCGAGCGCTTCCCGATTTACCCTGGTGACCGGTGGGAAACTTCCGTGGGACCGGGCCAGTCACCCCAGGTTTAATTTGTCTGCTGCCTGGTTCATCATGTATTAGGGTTATTCCCAAACTAAAACCGAGTTAAACACCTCCTTATCCGTCGGGCCAACTCCAAGAACAGAACATACTCTAAGCAAGGAATAGAATCCAAATCATCTCCCATACCTAACAATCCCAAAAACCAAAATGCACATTAACATCTCAATCCAATGAGAGGAACCCAATGCTGGTTACTGATCCAACTTCTTCATAATAGCTCAATAAGATTCATTCTACAAAACCAAAGCTTATGGAAACTAGTATCACTCCTATTCCCGTTCATGATGTGGATCAAAACCAAAAATAAGGATTAGAGCCCACGACGAGGAGAACCCATGGAAACATTGAAATAGAACCAAATCAGAGCAATAAGAACCCAAGACCTAAAGCAAAAGCCATCCACCTAAGTGTTGGGTTTCATTGTGGGGATTCCGGGTCGCGCATGGGAAACCTCTCCATGTCCACGGATTAAAATTTTCAATCCGAATGGAGACCTATTTCCCAAAAGACCGTCTCATCATCGTGTTAACCGATTCGAGCGACCACTTGAACAAATGTGTTGTTCTAGCGATCAATCTCGTACAACCGATTAGCCGCGGAATAGACGATGAGTGGATCACCAATTTTTGTGTTTATCATCGGGGTCCAAGATTATTATCAACATAAAATATTAAACAATAATCAAACAATTAATTAAACAAGACAAGATTAAAAGAAATGAGCTAAAACAAAATGTTATACCTCTCGTTTACCTCGCGATCTTCTACTGTATGACCCCACCCTTCTTGGATGTTGTGTGGGCGACGATCTATAAAGAACCGAAGTCACCAAGGCACTCTTTCTTCTCCCCTTCCACTTGCGCCGAAACCCTAAGTCCTAGGATTATTGCCGCCGGCCACCTTAGGAAGGAAGAAGAAGATGGAGGAGAAGAGAAGAAGCCCTTCTCCCTCACGTGAACCCTAACCGACCTCCTCTTCTTCTTCCTATCTCGCGACACCAAGCACACATGGAAGAACAAGGCTCCTCTCCCCTTCTTCCACTCACGCGGCACCGAGCACTACCATGGAAGATACCTCTTCCTTACCCGCTGACTCTCCTTCTATCCTTCTCGCCGCACACCACCAAAGGAAGAAAAGAGATCTTCCTTTATCTAGTAGTATCCGACCACCACAAGGATGAGAAGAGGAGAAGAGAAGGAGAAGAAAAACAAGGTTTTCCTTCACCCACCGCCGGCGTGACCTATGAGAGAGAAGGGAGAGAGAGGAGAGACATAGGGTTGGATGAATTGGATGCCTTGGTCTTATGACTCCATGGGTATATATAGGGCTACAATAGGGACTATGAGGAGGAGTTGAGTCTTGGTCACCCAATGGATGAAGGCCCGATCCATTAATGAAGATCCATTGCACTAAAGGATCCTCATTGATCTACCTCACCAACCCCGATATTCAAATATGGGCTCCACCTATTATGAGTACAAGTATCTCCCTGTGTTTAAGATATCGAATGCCCGTTAATTAATTAAATTACTAACAATTTAATTAATTAACATCTAACTCCTTAAGTAGTACCACTCAACCTTATTATCATGTCGGACCAAGTCTACCTGCAGGATTTAACATGATGAACCTTATGAGCTCCTCAAGGGGAGATCATCAACCCGACTCACTAGGATACGATTTCTTTCTATAATCAACGTCACATCATGTAAATAATATTATTTTCCAACTTACCGGGCCTATCAATTTAATAAATAAATCTCGCCCATTGGTAAATCAAAGACATAAATATTAAGTACATGTGTCCATTATTATATCAGGATTAAGAGCATGTACTCCATAATAACTGAGGTTTGATTCAATTATAAAGTCAGTATAAGTTAAATCACCTCTATGTCAGCCCTGCTCGATACACACAAAGTGCAGTAGTGCAATTTTATGGTCAAGATAAATCAATATCAAATTACACTATAATCATCCCGATGGTTTGTCCAAATCCATCTCGGTTGTGAGCCTCTACTTATACTTTACAAGGGTCTGATAACATGATCTTCTATGCGATACCACACATCATATTATCTACAATGTAAAGTATCAGACAATATACACATACTAATATAAATATGCAAATAGTGATCTTGTGATTCTCTTTTAAAGCGTAGATGTCTATATAAAAGCAAGACTTTTAGTATACATCCTAACACTAAGAACCTCGTGGTAGAATCCATAACAACATCCCAACCAAACAACATTTTCCGAATCTAAAGCTCGTATGGAAACAATCCCCTGCAACTAGTATTGTTATCAAACAACAACTCAAAACTACCATCCAACTCCAAGAATCTCACGACACAATATCAAACCAATGAAATTAGGACAACAACTCACTACTAAGAGCAAATCTTGAGCCACAATCAAAAATATAGTATCATCAAGTTCATCCCAAAATAGAATCCAATACACAAACTATATAAGTTTTAGATCCTATATCGAAACCAAATCAGAGAGCACAAAAATCCAATTCGAACAGAACCTATACCACAACTACATCACCTCGAATCTAAAACTAACATCTAGCAAATCCGAGAGCATACCATCGAAAAACTACTCCATACAACAATGGTCGATCGTCAACAAATCACCAGATCAAGAAATGGACAAGCGGCCAAGATACACAATGCTCGAATAACCTTACCCTAAATAGATCCAGATCTTTCATCAAAAAACAGCTCAAATGTTTATCCACACTCAATATAAATGGAACAAATCCTTACCTCAAACAATTGCCAACGAGGAAATCGATCGCAGCCACAGATCGGATCTAAAACACCCAAGAACTCCTCGACCAGTCTGCTATACCACTCCCTTCCTTGCGCTGGAAACGAAGAAGGAGGGAGGCATCGATCGTAGTCCACAATGTTGGCTCGTGGAGATCTGATGGTGTTGGCTTCGATCGGGAAAGGATCGCGTCGGGGAAAAATTCCAAGGAGGAAGAGTTTAGGGATTTTAAGTGAGAACAAATTTTACAATTTAACCCTCTATTTTCTGCCAAACAGAATCCAACCCTTTATTTTTTGGACTTTAAGCATTCAAGCCCCTCTATATTAATCCAATGTAACCTTATCCCCCTATCTTAAGATTTTCATGCACTTTAACCCCTTTAATTTAGGGTATCCAACCCAAAACATCCGGAAACTCTAATATCGTTTCGAGGAAAAATTTCTCGAAAATTTTCTGGACCGGTTTCCGTATTTTACACTTTGGGCTTATCGAATGACTCCATATGATAGCACAGGGATGCCTCCATTCCACTTAGTGTAAGGCAGAGAAGCAGTAGTCCCGATCGAGATCAACTTCGAGTTAGCCCAAAAAGATGCATATGGAGATGGCAAGGAGAACTCATGAAAGAGACTCCTTGAACATAATCTCATCACTAAGACTTGTGAGAGAACAACTATGTGGTTTAAAAGCTATCGACAGTGCATGTACTAGACCTACAACAAGCGTGTCATCCCTCATTCCTTACAAGATAAAGATTTAGTCTGAAAGAAGGTGAAGCATATGGGAGATGGCAACAAGATCCCTAGTCCCGAGTTAGCGACTCAGCCTTACGACATGTTTGAACTACTTATCTTGAGCTAGCGACTCAATCTTATAATAGACCGGATTCCTAGCACCGAGTTAGCGACTCAGCCTTATGACAGGCTAGATTCTATCTCTGAGATAGCGACTTAGCCTTATGACATGGCAAGATTCCTAGCCCTGACCTAGCAACTTAGCCTTATAACATGCTCGGATTCCTAGTCTTGAGCTAGTGACTCATCTTACGACAAGTCTCAATCCCCCGGTCAAGACCCCCTTTCGGGTCATAACCCTCAGATCGAGCCAACATCAAACACCCCTCTCAGGATCAAGTTTGTAGGCTTGAATTAATGTTGCATCCATTCTTAGGGAATTACACCCTCCTCGAGGGATGTCAACGCCCTTTGTCCGGTCCAACTCCTTACCACTCGGAAACATCGATGTTCGTCAGAGAATTCACTCACAACAGTTGAACACATTCGAGATAGTAGATTTGCCAAAAAAGATTGCCATTCACTTTTGTAAGTCCTTAGTTTTCAACTACAATCGGGATTGCAAAACAAAAGCGGGAAAAAAACTACAAAGATAGCAGAGAAATAAGCAGCCAAGTGGGAGTCAGTGTGCAAGAGAGGGTAGAGAGTCGACCTTCTTGGACTCTAACAACTCGGTCTAAATCTTCCTCGGATAAAAGAAGTTCAGGTTTGTCCCCCGAGGTATAAGACTGGATCACAAGAATTGACAAGTGACTCCTTCAGATCTATGTGTGAGCATCTTTTAGGTCTTTGCTCCTAATAAGTCATAATATTCCTAGGAGGTCAGGAAAACTTTCTTCTGCTCCTCTCATTGCACTTCCTCACTAGGCTTGTAATTGACCAACTCCTCCTTAGCTGCATCAAGATTAGAGACTACCTTCCATTGCCCTTTTTCTTCGAATAACTACTGCTAGAGATCCTGCCCCTTTGTGAATTCCTTGCGAAAGTCTTTGTGAAGCTCAACCTTCTTGAGGCTTGTTTGCTCCCTCCTCACCTTAGCGATTTCTTTCACAGAGGTTTTAACCATCTCCTTGACCTTGGTTGCCTCCTCCTTTGAGATGGTGGTCGCATCTCTGGCCTTCTTCGAAGATCGCTTCAACTCGCAAGTCTTCTTGGCTTAGTGCTTGACCTCTAGGTGAAGTTTTTCCAGATCAGCCTTGCTTGCATCGGCCTCATATAGGGCCTTCTCCACTGTGGCTTTATCTGTGGCCATCCCTACTCGAGCCTCCTCCACCACTCAACTCAATCATGTCGGTCGACCCTCTAGCTCAGTCACCCACGCCTCTATTTGTCGGGACTATAAGTACCCCGGATTGGTTTTGATGAGATCAATCAAGTTAAGTTAGGTCTTGTTGTGTTTGATGCCTAATGTTTAAGTGTGTAGGAACTTAAGAGCACAAGAAGTCGAGTGGAAGACATAGCGAGAGAGAAGGATGTTATGGGAAAGGAACTGACAGGCTCGGTGCATCCGAGGGACGTCGAGAAGATGCAGAAGAGTACACCAGTGGATGAGAAGGATGTACGCGATGTTCGAGAGATGAGTAGTTGGGGAAAAAATCAGCTTGAGGAGAAGATCGAAGTTTAGCTTAGGTATGCTTAACTCTGGATGACCAGAGCATCACCCAATGCGAATGGAGATCGAAGAAGGTCCTCAAGAGTTGACCTTAAAGAATTCAAGGTCTAAGGTGCTGGATCGAGAAGCCCGATAGAGGGGGGGTGAATATCGGAAAACTTTCTTTTTCGGAAAGCTAAGAGTAAGTGCACAGCGGAAATAAAAATATGAGATACAGCACAAAGACACAGTGGTTTTTACTTGGTTCGGAGCCTGTGTCGACTCCTACTCCAAGGCCCACGGTCGTTGACCGTTTACTTTGGGCAATTCTATATTCGCGCAAAGAGGTTACAATAATTTCAATTACAAAGAGAGTGTAATAAAATAATAATAAAATGTTAAGCTCTTCGTTACCGACGTCTGGAGTGTATCGATTCTTTTCGGGGCAGCGGGACGTCGTCGGCTCGAGGTGAGGCTTTTCTGGAGCAAGGCACGAGCGTAGAAGAGCGTGGAAGCTTTGGAGCGAAGTTGATGTAAAGCTTGGGGTCGAGGGGTGCTATTTATAGCACCTAGGGCGCCCTGGACGTCGGGGGCGCCCTGCCACGCGTCAGGCGATCCGCAGATTGCTCGGTCAACTTCTATCCCGCTCGAACAGGGATTAAGTTTGACCTCTGGGGCGCCCTGGTCGCTGAGGGCGCCTTGGTTGAAGCGGTCTTCTCGGCTGGATAGGGCTGGAGCTTCGCAGTCTTGGGTTGGAGGCGCCTTGGCTGCTGAGGGCGCCTTCGCTGACCAGGGCGCCTTCGCTGCTGAGGGCGCCTTGCCCAGTAAGCAGCTGAAGCCCTTTTTGCTTCGCTTGGTTTTGGTTCACCTTGAGGGCGCCCTGGACACTCAGGGCGCCCTACTCAGCTTCTGCCTCACTCCTTTGAGGCTCTCTGAGTTGCAGACACACGTTCCTTCGGTCCTGCATCCAGGGTTAGTCCAAAACACAATAACACAATTTTATACAGCCTTAGCTGTCTTGGTTCTGACTTTGGTCTCCAAAATGGAGTCCTAGGTCGAACCGACGCCTACTGTTCCCTCGACGAGGAACGCGTCCTCACCTACTCCTCTCGGGAGAATTTACCTGATGCCAACCGCTCCCTTGGTTGGACTTTTGCCTGACGGTCCTTTGTTAGGGCTTGGATGCCGAGCTGTCCTTCGCCCGGTGCCTAGCAGTCCTTCGCTAGGTCTTTTGACTCTGGCATTCCTTCGCCAATGCCTAGCAGTCCTTTGCTAGGGCTTTTTGCCCTGGCATTCCTTCGCCAGTGCCTAGCAGTCCTTTGCTAGGGCTTTTTGCCCTGGCATTCCTTCGCCAGTGCCTAGCAGTCCTTCGCTAGGGCTTTCACTGCACACTAGATTAACTTGTTAGAAAACAAGAAGGACTTAACTTTTGACCTATGTTGCCATTATCAAAACACAGGTTTGACTTGGGTGCATTCTGCACCAACATAAGGTGCCTCAGTTGTTCTTGAAGGTGCGTCGGATGAGAAGAATTCTATTTGTCGATTTTCAAAACTGAAGCACCTCAGTTAAGACTAAGGTGCCCTAGATTGAAACTGAGGCATCCCATGTCAGAACTGAGGTGTCTCAAGTGAACAGTAATCGAAACTAGTTGTTTGTGCAATATATAAAATTTTATCCAACTGAGACACCCTAGGTTTCAACTGAGGCACCCTAAGTACCACGTTAGCAAATGGTCACTTCGACTATTAGACTATAAATAACCCCTAGAGGTATGAAGAAAGTATAACAGCTTATATTTAATTTTCTATTATTTTCCAAGCTTCCTAACATCTGTAAGAGACTTATCTACCTTCAACGAAGGAGATTCTTAGTGTGTTTTCAATTGTCTTGGATTATCAACCTCTCCGGTTGCATCCAAATTAAAATCCTAGTCTCTTAATTTATTTTGTTGTTTATGTCTATTTAATTAATGAATTAATTGTGCATCCTTCCTAAGTTCAAAAGCAAAACATTTGGCTAACTTAATTTACAGGGCTATTCATCTCCCCCTAGCCGACCTACCCAAACCTATAATTGGTATCAGAGCCCAACTATTTCAGGCGGACTAACCGTCACTTAAAGCAACAAGACGATGGTCAGAACTAGCATTCACCCACCAAAGTTCGAGGGAGAATTTATCGTTTGGAAGAAGAAAATAGTGGTATATTGCAAAATGGTTTTTGATATTTATTAATAATTAAATATGATTTTGAAACATTGAATAATTTAGGACGAAGGAGAAATTGAAGAGTACCATTGGACCAAAAAGCAAAGAGAGGACTTTATGACAAATGGTAAGGCAGAGTTTCATCTGCTAAGTGTACTACCGCCACGAAAATTCAACCGGATCGGCGACTACGAATCCGCCAAAGAGCTGTAGGAGAAGTTCCTAGAGCTGCACGAAGAGACCTCGGAGGCTTAACTGGTAAGATAAGACCTACTCCAAAATCAGCTAAGCAACCTCCAAATAGAAGAGGGAGAGATGATGGCTCAACTTCATGCGAAGATCAATGAACTTATCACCGAACTCAACAACCTTGGAGAAATAGTAATGAATCAGGATTCTCTAAGGTATGCACTAAATGTGTCCCCAAGAACACCAGAATTGACGTCGATAGTAGATTCCTACTACATCCTCAATGATCTCGAGGTAAGTAGTTTAGAGAATTTATTTTTCACTTTCGAATTACACGAGTCTAAATGTGCAGGAAGAAAAGAAGAGACAAACAACAACATCGTCTTGAACATAAGAAAAGTCAAACTAAATTCAGAGTCATCCCTCGACGAAGAACAAGAAGCCTATATGGTAAGAATGTTCAAAAAGTTTTTTAAATCTAAAAGCTTAATAAGATGCAGGTCAAGAAAAATCCATAAGGTAATGGAAAAGTTAGATGCTACAATTGTGATGAAGAAAGACACATAAAGGATAACTGCCTAAAATTAAAAAATAAGGATAAAGTGGGAGCATCTAACTTTTCTTTTACCTCACAAAAAGAAACATCATTATCGTTTGTTACCCTAACTTAAATCGGGTTGATTCACATAAAAAAGGATGAAATTATAAGTACCTCTGGTTGATTTTGATGTGGTTAATTGAGTCATGTTAAGTCATGTTGTGTGTGATGCCTTGTGTCTAAGTGTACAGGTACTTAAGAGCACAAGAAGTCGAGTGAAAGACATAGCAACCAAGAAGGATGACACGAGAAGAGAGTCGACAGGCTCAGTGCATCCAAGGGACATGGAGCTAGGGAAGAGTACATCTGTGGACGAGAAGGATATGCGCGATGTTTGATGGATGAGAAGGCGGAGACGAAGTTTGCTCCAGGAGAAGGTCGGAGTTGGGTTTGGGTGAGCTCAACTCCGAATGATCGGATCATCACTCAATGCGAATGGAGATTGAAGAAGGACAGTTCGGGAGTTGACCTTGATGAATCCAAGGTTTGAGGCGTCTTGGATGAGCAGAATTCTATTTGCCGATTTTCGGAACTGAGACACCTCAAGTGAACATTAACCAAAAGTATGTTGGATCGAGAGAAAACGATAGAGGGAGGGGGGGGGGTGAATATCGTAAAACATTTCGGATTGTAATATAGAGAATGCACAGCGGAAATTAAAACTAAACAACACGCAAACACCAAGATTTTACTTGGTTCAGAGTCGCGGTCGACTCCTACTCCAAGGCCCACGGTCGTTGACCGTTTACTGCGGGCAATTCTATATGTGCGCAAAACAGTTTACAGAAGGATGATTACAATAATAGTGCAGTAAGGAAAAAGACAGCTCTTCGTTACCGACGTCCGGTGTGGAATGTATCTCGGAGCAGAGGGACGTCGTTGGCGCTTGTATCTCGAGTTGGGAGGTTTCTGTAGCAGAGCGCCTCGAGTAGAAGAGCGTGAAAGCGTTGGAAGAAGTTCTTTTTTTTTTTTTGAGAAGCCTTGGGGTTGGGTGCTATTTATAGCACTTCGGGGAGCCCTGAACGTTGGGGGTGCCCCCCCATGTGTCAACCGATCTGGAATTGTCTCGGTCAGCCTTTATCCCACTCGAATAGGGCTGAGGATTGACTCTAGGGGTGCCCGGGACGCTGGGGGCGCCCTGGTTGACCCTTTCAGCGAGCTTCTCGGCTGGATAAAAGTTATCCACTTCGTTGGCTTGAGTGCGGGGCGCCCGGGAGCACGGGGGCGCCCGGGAGCATGGGGGCACCCCGCCCAGTGAGCTTCCGAAGCATTTCTTGCTCAACTTGTTTTGCCTTCGCCTTGGGGGCGCCCTGCTCAGCTGCCTCTCTCCTTTGAGGCGTTCTGAGCTGCAGAGGCTCGTTCCTTTGGTCCTAGATCCAGGGTTAGTTGCAAATACAATAGAGAAAGAATATGTTATGAGTATACAGCCTTAGCTATCTTGGTTCTGACTTTGGGTCTCCAAAATGGAGCCCTAGGTCGAACCGACGCCTACTGTTCCCTCGACGGGGAACGCGTCCTCACCTACTCCTCTCAGGAGAATTTACCTGATGCCAACCGGCTCCTCCGGTTGGACTTTTGCCCAGCAGTCCTTCGCCAGGTGCCTAGCTGTCCTTCGCCAGGTCTTCAGTACCAAGCAGTCCTTCGCCTGGTGCCTAGCTATCCTTCGCCTGGTGCCTAGCTGTCCTTCGCTAGGTCTTCGATTCCTAGCAGCCCTTCGCTAGGTGCCCAGCTGTCCTTCGCCAGGTCTTTGGTTCCAGGCAGTCCTTTGCTTGGTGCCTAGCAGTCCTTCGCTAGGTCTTCGACTCCTAGCAGCCCTTCGCTAGGTGCTCAGCAGCCCTTCGCTGGGTCTTAGGGTTCCGTTGCCTAGCAGTCCTTCGCTAGGTGCCTAGCAGCCCTTCGCTAGGACTTTGTTTCCTGCACACTTAATTAGCACATTAGATAACAAAGAACACTTAACTTTGAATCCTTCGCCAATATCAAAATAAGGTTCGATATGGTGCTTCCTGCACCAACAATCTCCCCCTTTTTGATTTATGGCAACACAATTCAAAGTTAAGTAAAAACTTATAACAGTTTAACGAATAAGGTTAAGACCAATTAAATATAGCAATTTTGAACAGAGAAAATAAAAAAAATTTTCATACTCCCCCTGAATAATTGTGTCTTAAAACACTTAACTTATAAAAATTTTCTCATACTCCCCTGAATAATTGTGTTATAAAACACATAAAACACTTAACTTTGACCTTTCCTCCCCCTTTGACATATATCAAAAATATTCATGGGTGAACAATGTTGATGCAGTCTGGCCCTGATTGTTGTTTTGGTGTTGACAACGATTTTAGTTTAGGAGGATGATTATGATGATTGTGATTAAATCCTGATCGAGGATTAGGCATGATATGGAAAATCCTAACCTGGGAGGTTAGGTGTGATGATTATGATGATTGTGATTAAGTCCTGATCGAGGATTAGGCATGATATGGAAAATCCTAACCGGGGAGGTTAGGTGTGGAAAATCCTAGCTTGGAGGGCTAGGTGTTGGAAAATCCTAACCTGGGAGGTTAGGTGTTGGAAAAGTCCTAACCTGGAGGGTTAGGTGCAAATTCCCATCCTGGAGAATTAGGTAAAAAGTCCTGGCTTGGAGGGTCAGGTGCCTAGCTTGGAGGGCTAGGTTGGATGATGTTCTAACTCGGAAGAGTTGGGTGAAAAGTCCTAGCTTGGAGGGCTAGGTGAAAAGTCCTAGCTTGGAGGGCTAGGTGAAAAGTCCTAACTTGGAGGGTTAGGTGCAAATTCCCAACTTGGAGAGTTAGATGAAAAAATCCTTAGCTTGGAGGGCTAAGGTGGACGAATTCCTAGCTTGGAGGGCTAGGGTTGAGTCACTGGATCGGTCTGGTGACCGATCAGGGACATTGGCACGCTGCTCCTTAGTGGATCGGTCTAGTCTGATCGGACTGGTGACCGATCAGGGAGCGCACAGTGAGATTGGGAATCTACTGTGTGGCTCCTGATCGGACTGGTGACCGATCAGGGAGCTGGCTGCTTCCTTGCTGTCTTGCTCCTGATCGGTCTGGTGACCGATTAGGGAGCAAACGGTGAGTGAGTTCCCTTGCTGATCAAAGTCTTGGATTGATCTGGTGACCGATTAGGGATCTTGGATTTGATTAAAAAATTACTGTTTATCTGCCCTGATCGATCTGGGTGACCGATCAGGATCCAATCTGATCGGTCTGGTGACCGATCAGGCTTCACCCTGATCGGTCTGGTGACCGATCAGGCGTGTATAGCTGCGAGAGCTGGGAATCCCAGCAAAGCAGTGGATCGATCTGGTGATCGATCCACACACCCTGGATCGGTCCGGTGACCGATCACTTTAATTCAAATTTCACTGTCAGACGCGGTCAGAGCGTCTGATCGTATCGGATTTGCTGATGTATGTGATATGCTGCGTGATCTTCTGCTCTAATGCTCTGATTGAGTTTTAGGTGACAGAGGAGGATTCAAACACTCAAGGAGAAGTCAAAGCGTGCTTTCCTTGGAGCAGGTTTGTCCCTTTTCACATCTCAGGTTGCAACGGCGAGCCGAAGACTGGGGCTGAGACTGGAGCTTGGCTGAGGAGCTCAGTGTAGCGACCCGCCTTCTTCTACCTTAGACGGATCGTTACTTTTCTCTACTTCTCAACTCTTTTGCATGACTAAAAATGCGGAAATCTTTTTTTTTTAAACTTTTAAATTCATCTAACAATTATATTCTAACTTAAGCAATCATGCATAATAACATATCACCCTTCTATCCCAAAAGCTCGCAAGATGATAAACATTGAAGCTTGCCTCGCCCAACTCAAACTGCAGGTATCAGTCGACTGATACTGTATCAGTCGACTGATACGCCTGAAAGCAGAAAACTCAGGTTTCGGCAGTTGCTTCTCAGCTCCTCCAAACCTATAATTTCGAGCCATATGGAATCATGACACCATTTCTACACTCTATGACAGTTTTCAAATGAGTTTAGCCAATCAAAACGAATCCATAAACTTGAAATTTGGACTTTTGCGGAGGAAAATAAACTATTCAAGATATATGAACTTTAACACTAAAGTTTGTACCAATCTTGATTCCTATGTACTCATAACTCCAAATGTATGTTCTATAACCCTGCTAAAGCATTATAAAATGTGGATACAACTTTTCTAAACATTTATAAGCAATAAAACTTAATTCAAAGAGAATTTGATACTATCTTGGCACATGCGTCTATTTTCTAACAAAGTATCAATATCTCCATCTACTCACATTTCTACTCATCCAATGCAAACATAAGGATATATAAGCTAAATGAAATGACATGGAATCTTTACTCTAAGCGATTGAGCATGTAAAACTATCCAAAACTTAAATGTTCGCTAAACTCCATAAAGCAAGAACTTGAAATTCAAATGTACTATAACATTGTGAATTAAATAACTAAATTGTCTCGTGCCAAAGATCTCTCCATACTCAGCCACCACACACACTCTACTCAGCACCGCCTCGTCGTCTTCCTTCAGAATTGCTTGCCTTTACCTTTATCTGCAATAAGAGGAAATGCAACTAGTAAGCAAAAAGCTTAGTAAGTACTATCTAGCTCACAAAAACTCGAAATATGCAAACATGCTTCTAGATCAAACTGAACATCATATGAGATACTAATATGCTTGAAAGAAAACTAAGAACATGTATAACTCAAAACATGCATACTCAAGCAATAATAAATCTCAATTTACTTTTCTTGGCTCAACTTGAAACTTTAGCTATTCTTTAACTTTTTGAAAACTCTTTAAATTTTCGAAACTTTGCTAAAGCATATACTTGAAAATACTAATCACTTCGATCCACTGAAGACGTAAGTACCATCTCATGCGCGTTCCCTAAAAGGTTGGGGTAGCGAGCCACCAATCCTAATAGAGCAGACCTTGGTCTACCAGGGCCAAGACCTTGGAATTGGACACCTGGATTTCTTTAACGACGCCCTTGGACGCCGGGTACTGGCCTTAGAAAATAAAATAGCTTTTCTTTCTTTTCTTTCTTATCTGCAAATGCCTTGGCATTTTCTCAAGCACCTTGCGTGCTAAAATCCCTAAGTCTTGACCTTTGGGGATTTCTTAAGGCCTTGGCCTTTTCTTTTCTTATCTTTATCTTCTCTTTTCTTTTCTCATAGCTTTTCTTGGTCCCTAATCTCATATAGGGCACTCAATAAAATATATAAGCATATAATGAACTAAGATCACATGCAAAACTTAAACAAAAGGAAATATCTCTTTTTAAAAACTTTTAAAGGAAATTCTTGCGGAAAAACCGCCTCTTACTGCAGGTGAGCAGTACTTACATTGATATCTTGGACTTACAACCAAGATTGACGTCTAGGACTCGGAAGAAACTTGAGATCTCGGAGAATTCTTCGCACCTACGCGTTCCTCTCGTCGCGGGGATTCCAAATATTAGAAGATCTCTTGGAGAAGAGCCTTGACCGGCCCCCTAGAGCTTGGTGTAGTTTCGCCCAGAAGAGGAGGGGTCGGCGTGAGGGTTTGGAGAGGAGAGAAAATAAAACTTCTCTCTTTAATTACCTATTTATACTTATGGGGCGGATTAACCTAACTACACCTTAAATATAGGTCTCTCCTTCCTTTGCTGTGCTTGATACCCTAGCCCAGCTGGTCGCGCGCGTTTCTGGTTTCCTGCTTGTCGCGGGTTCGAACTCCGGCTGCCCTTAAGTGGTTTTTCCCTTTTTATTTTTTTTTCTTTTCTTTTTCCAAAAATACTAAACGGACTCGGAAAATTCCATAAAAATATTCTAAAAATTCCTAAAAATATCTAGAATATTTCTAAACTATTTTTAAATAATTCTAAGGACTTTAAGAACTAAAAATGGGAATTTTGGGGCGTTACACTCAGTGAGTCCAGAGATAGCTCAGTAGAGGCTGGCGTTGGCAGATGAGTAGCTGGGAGCTACAGAGATGTGGTCACTTGTCGCTTGGAGGAGAAACAAAAGGAAGCGCGAGAAGACAAGGCAGTAGAGCTTTTCGAGGAAGCGATTCAGTTTGAAAAACTTCTTTCTGTTCTCGCGTTCTGCTGCTACAAGCTTGCTGTTCTTGAGTTCTTCAACCATTCTAAGCAAGCTATAGAGGAGCAATCATCATACTTGAGCGCTTGAAGGAGAAAACAAGAAGCTTGGAGTCCGATAGTGGGAAGACACGAAGCAGACAGGGGTCTGCGTGAGATCGCCACTGGGTGGAGCTCAGGGAAGCTTGCTGTGTTTTGTCCTTGCTAAGAGTTTGAGTAAGATCCTTCTTGTTGTTGTTTCATTGTGCTCATTATATATCATTGTGTGAAACACGCTGTGGAGAGGTTTCTCCACCGAGAAGGAGGTTGCTTCATATCCGGTGTTAACCGGGGCTTGATCTGCCGACGATCAAGGGATCGCCCACCTTAAGGGCACGCTAAGGAGTAGGGGCAAGTTATCCCCGAACCTTGTAAACCCTCCTTGTTAGCGATCTTGCTAGTTGTGTTTGTTTCGCTCTCGTTTAGTTTTTCTGCATACTCTGTTTTCCACTCTTTCCGCTGTGCTACTGATATTTGAGTTGCAGAAATCGTGATAAGTTTTCAAGGGGCAAGAGATTGTCTATATTCACCCCCCCTCTATAGCCATCTCGTTCCCAACAAACAAGATATCTAATAGGGATGCAGTTTTTGTAAAACTTCTAAGTGTTTCATGTTTTTGACAAACTGTTTGTTTAAAAATTAGAGTTAAAGCGTTTGCAACAAAAAAAACTAAATTTTGTTTACTAAGAAAAATTTTACTTAGGAAAAACATGCACTTAAAAATTATTTTTACTAAGAAAATTTTACTTAGGAAAACAATATGTACCAAAAAAATTTTTGAGACACTTAGAAATACTTTAGAAATTTTTGAAGCACTTTTAGATAAAAATTTTTAAAAGAAATTCCTTTCTCTCTCCCTTAATGTGAAATTCTTCTCCTTATGTTTTAGACCATTTCTAAGATAAACTTTCTTTGAAAAGGGGAAGAAATTTAAGGAAAAAATTTTTAAGTCTGCTTTCTCCTTTAAAAATACTCCTTTTTGAAAAATATATAGATTTGTGTATCAGAGCTTATGAGTCTTGAAAATGTAAAAATACTTAGTATAACTCTTGAAAGCATAGCAAAAGCTTAAATTGTATCAACAAAACTCCACTTTGAAAAGTATTGTACAATTTGAGAAACTATTTTGTATTTTGAAAAATATAAGTACTTTTAAGCATAATATGCATTTTTTGAAGAACATAAGTACTTTTGAATGATAGTATTAATTTTGTTTTGAAAAAAAATAATACTTGACTTGGTTTCTTTTCTAGTCTGACACAATCCTAGGAAACCTTGTTAACTACAAGGATATTTCCCTAAGTGTCCTGGAAAATTTTCTAAAGTCAAGTAAGTATTATTTTCAAAAGTATTCTAAAAGTATTCCAAATTAGAGTAAAATTTTGAAAGTGATGGTACATATTTAAGCAAAATGATTTAAGAGGATATTAATTTGAAAGAAAATTTATTTATGTTTTCAACGGGATTTTAAAAGTGCAGTGCGTGAAAACATATGATTTTGAGAAATGTTCAATAATTCTTTTAATTTAATCTCCTCCTAAGCTTGACCCAGTCCTAGGAAGCTTGTTGACTACAAGCGATCTTCCTCTGAGTCT
This sequence comes from Boesenbergia rotunda, assembly GCA_024364735.1. Lineage (NCBI taxonomy): Eukaryota > Viridiplantae > Streptophyta > Magnoliopsida > Zingiberales > Zingiberaceae > Boesenbergia > Boesenbergia rotunda. The sequence continues at coordinate 26,068 of JAGFNQ010000207.1, forward strand.
TAAGGTTTGATTCAAATTATAAGAATTATCTAATAATTTTTAAAAAATACTAGTCAGAAATAATTTCTTTCGATTTAGACTCCCCCTAAATTTGGCACTTCCTAGGAGTCCGTAGGTCATGAAGTGGACCTTCCTCTGTGTCTTTAGGGTTTGTCAAAATCAAAAGGGAATCAAGCACAATTCTTAAAATGAATTTTGAAGTATTAACATTTCAAAAAAAATTATTTGAAAAACATATGATAGCATAGTTTTTGAAAAACATGAGTGACAGTTTGAAAACATAGTATTTTAAAACTTCTTCTTTTAGTTTGAACTCCCCCTAAACCTGACACAGTCCTAGGAGGCTTGTTGACCATAAGTTAATCCTCCTCTGAGTCTTAGGGTTTGATTTAAATAAAAAGAGAAGAAAACTATGTTTAAAAAGTATTTTGTTTTAATGATTTGAAACATAATTTCATTCTCCTATTTGAAAAAGTGAATATAGAGAACTGAAAAGGGGAAATGATTTCCAAAAATAGAAGGTTTTTTTAAGTCCAAAAAAATATAAATATCTAAGCCCGGACTGCAGACAAAAAAAATCCTAAGTAATCCCCAAGGTGACTTTTTGCCATACAAGAATAAACTGATTGTCTGAAAGAAATGTTTGTATAATGGTAAAGGAAAGAAATAAATGTTATGAAATAAATTTCAGGTTAGTGAACAAAAGAGACTTGATTTTAATTACAATGAACATTAACTCTTAGTTAAAAAGTTAAATTTGATTTTTGAGAAAATTAAAATTTAGAGGGTTAAGTTTGTCCAGTTGAATTAACTTTGAATTTTAAAAGTTGTTTAGTTGAATTAAATTTGAATTTTAAAAATTGATTAGTTGAATTAAATTTGAATTTTAAAAGTTGTTCAGTTGAATTAAATTTGAATTTTAAAAGTTGTTCAGTTGAATTAAATTTGAATTATTTTGAATTTGATTGAATTAAATTTAATTGATTTAATTGAATTTAATTGATTTAATTATGATTTAATTGAATTTAATTGATTTAATCAAGATTTAATTGAATTTAATTGACTTAATTAAGATTTAATTGAGTTTAATTGATTTAATTAAGATTTAATTGAGTTTAATTGACTTAATTAAGATATAATTAAAATTTAATTGAATTTAATTGATTTAATTGAAATTTAATTGAATTTAATTGATTTAATTGAAATTTAATTGAATTTAATTAAGATTTAATTGAATTAATTTGAGTTTGATTAATTTGAATTTGATTTAGTTGGTTGGGTTGGACTCAACTTTTAGGTCCTAAGCATCTCACCCATTTCTAAGTGACAAAACAGGATATCCTTAACTGTTTTGTGAGATGCATTAATTTTATCTTTGATATTAACACTATGATTTAATTGAAGCTTGTGTTAGATTCGAGTTTAACAAATAATAATTTAAAAGTGAATTTCGATAATTGGCTTCCAGGTCTTGGCGAGGCACAGAGACCTTCTTTGGCCGTAACCTTATTGGATCAACAACCCTTTCCTAGACAAAGCCTTTTAAAGAAAGATCATTTTCAAATCATTGTTTGAGAGACTCTGGTCTAACTAGCTTAGGATTCGGAGAGGTAGCTTCGGCTAGTTCCACCGGACTAAAAAGACCAAATAAGGTACTCCTTACCCTTACTTAATTCCTTAGTTAGGCTTCCCTAACGTACTATCATCAAACCTTGTCCTAATACTAGGTTGTTCAAGTTTCAATTAATCAGGTCCTATTTCTAGTCCTATGAATAGCAAAAGAACTCTAGGTAAGATCATAGTGAGGAGAAATTTCAGGATTTTCTAACATATTGACCTTATGTTTTAGGGTTTCACTTTCTTGTTTTAATTTCCTAAAATTTGCCTTAACTAATTTATATGAGTCAATCACATTATTCAAGGTAAATATTGGATTTTCAAATACTGTAATTTTACCTTTTGATTCCCGGTTGGGAATCTCCCCCTGAATTCTAGCCATCTTTCTTTTGCTTGATTGTTTCTTCGACATTTTGTAGCGGTCGCGAGCCAACCAGACCAGTTTCCAAGGATTCCTTCCTTTGTCGTCAGATTCTGAGTCTAAGTCGGACTCAGGTACTGGTTAAGGCATCTTTTGCAGTTCTCTTGGAATTTTCCCTGCAATGAAAATTATACCTTCCTCGACCATTACAGTATCAGCTTGATTATTTAACCTTAATTCAGAAACTGATTCAAAATTAGTTACCGATTTTGTCCCAGAAAACTCGTCGTCTGATTCTGGTTCGATTTCGACGTCGGGGACCGAGTCTGTCTCAGCTACTTGTGCTTGAGCCGAAAATGCTAAATCTTCTAAGATCTCAATATCGGAGCTCTCTTCGTGTAGATTGATTAGCTTTTCCCACATCTCCTTGGCACAGTTGAAGGATCCGACCCGCTTCAATTCTTCATTGGTTAGGCCACATTATAGGATTGCAGTAGCCCTTGCATCTGTCTCGATCTTCCTCAGAGTTGGTTCATCTAGTTTGTCCCAAGTGATCGATGTTCCTTCTTCTATGGGGAATGTGAACCCCGTTTGGATTATCAACCATAAATCCAGATTGGCCTTCAGGTGGGATTCCATTAGACTTCTCCAGGAGTTGAAATTTTCGCCAGAGAAGAGCGGTGGACGGGCACTGTTCCATTCTTGGTTGGTCATTTAGTTTATACCTCGTACACAAAAGAAACACAAAAAATGTACCAAGACTTGGTCTTGGATTAGTAGTGCGGGAGAGAGAAAAAAAACCAGCTCAATAAAAGTGTTTGCACGAATTTCAAGGTAAAATAATGTACCAAGACTTGGTCTTTATCAATTTTGATTAGTAAAACAAGAATTAAAAAAAATTTGGTCAAATTAAGATAACACGAATTTCGAAAAAAATATTAAAATAATAATATAAAAAGTTTATGACAAATTTTTAACACTTGATCGTTATATCAATTCTGACTTATGGTGAAACAATGAAAATTCAAAATTGACAAAGGCGTAAGAATATTTTAAATCCACCCACAGATATTATTTATTTGAAAATAAAAAGCAGAAAAGATCGAGTGGTGTTAATTAACAAAAATGAAAAGAAATACAATAAAAAAATTTTTGTAAATCCGAAAAACTCCCAAATTGGTGGTTGCACCAAATTTGAGCTTCCCCGCTCTGATACCACTTGTTGGATCGAGAAAAAACGATAGAGGGGGGGGGTGAATATCGTAAAACGTTTCGGATTGTAATATAGAGAATGCACAGCGGAAATTAAAACTAAACAACACACAAACACCAAGATTTTACTTGGTTCGGAGTCGCGGTCGGCTCCTACTCCAAGGCCCACGGTCGTTGACCGTTTACTGCGGGCAATTCTATATGTGCGCAAAATAGTTTACAGAAGGATGATTACAATAATAGTGCAGTAAGGAAAAAGACAGCTCTTCGTTACCGACGTCCGGTGTGGAATGTATCTCGGAGCAGAGGGATGTCGTTGGCGCTTGTGTCTCGAGTTGGGAGGTTTCTGTAGCAGAGCGCCTTGAGTAGAAGAGCGTAAAAGCATTGGAAGAAGTTCTTTTTTTTTTAGAAGCCTTGGGGTTGGGTACTATTTATAGCACTTCGGGGCGCCCTGAACGTTGGGGGCACCCTCCCATGTGTCAACCGATCCGGAATTGTCTCGGTCAGCCTTTATCCCACTCGAATAGGGCTGAGGATTGACTCTGGGGGAGCCCGGGACGCTGGGGGTGCACTGGTTGACCCTTTCAGCGAGCTTCTCGGCTGGATAAAAGTTATCCGCTTCGTTGGCTTGAGCACGGGGGCGCCCGGGACTACGGGGGCGCCCGGGAGCACGGGGGCGCCCCGCCCAGTGAGCTTCCGAAGCATTTCTTGCTCAACTTGTTTTGCCTTCACCTTGGGGCACCCTGGACACTGGGGGCGCCCTGCTCAGCTGCTGCCTCTCTCCTTTGAGGCGTTCTGAGCTGCAGAGGCTCGTTCCTTTGGTCCTAGATACAGGGTTAGTTGCAAATACAATAGAGCAAGAATATGTTATGAGTATACAGCCTTAGCTGTCTTGGTTCTGACTTTGGGTCTCCAAAATGGAGCCCTAGGTCGAACCGACGCCTACTGTTCCCTCGACGGGGAACGCGTCCTCACCTACTCCTCTCAGGAGAATTTACCTAATGCCAACTGGCTCCTCCGGTTGGACTTTTGCCCAGCAGTCCTTCGCCAGGTGCCTAGCTGTCCTTCGCCAGGTCTTCAGTACCAAGCAGTCCTTCGCCTGGTGCCTAGCTGTCCTTCGCTAGGTCTTCGATTCCTAGCAGCCCTTCGCTAGGTGCCCAGCTGTCCTTCGCCAGGTCTTTGGTTCCAGGCAGTCCTTTGCCTGGTGCCTAGCAGTCCTTCGCTAGGTCTTCAACTCCTAGCAACCCTTCGCTAGGTGCCCAGTAGCCCTTCGCTAGGTCTTGGGGTTCCGTTGCCTAGCAGCCCTTCGCTAGGTGCCTAGCAGCCCTTCGCTAGGACTTTGTTTCCTGCACACTTAATGAGCACATTAGATAACAAAGAACACTTAACATTGAATCCTTTACCAATATCAAAATAAGGTTCGATATGGTGCTTCCTGCACCAACAAAGTAGTCATTTACGTAATGCATAAAATTTTATCTAACCGAGACACCTTGGGTCTCAACTAAGGTGTCTTAAGTGCCATGTCAATAAATAGTCACTGCGACCATTGGGCTATAAATAACACCTAGAGCTAGGAAGAAAGTACAATAACTTGTATTTAATTTCCTATTCTTTTCTAAGCTTTCCAAAGTCTGTAAGAGTTATCTCCGCCTTCAATGAAGGAGATTCTAAGTGTGCTTTCCATTGCATTAGATTAGTAACCTCCCTTATTGCAACTAAGTTAAAACCCTAGTCTCTTACTTAATTTATTTTGTTATTTATGTCTATTTTAATTATTGAATTAATTGTGCATCCGTGCTAAGTTCAAAAGCAAGAAATTTGGCTAATTTGATTTGCAAGGCTATTGATTCTGTTAGTGATATGAGAGAAGTGTCCTAAGGCAATCGCCTTATGATGTAAACATTTATATTAATAAATGATAATTCACTATTTGAGTATACATGTTTTGTGTATTTGATTGGGATCTTAAACTCATCTACTGAATGTCCGCAATACAACTCACAGCATAAGATAATTTGTGATGGGATCACAACTAGTGATTATCTCTAAATGTGCAAATGTGAAGTATTGAAAATATCCCTAGTCGATGAATTGATAAAAACGGACACTATCAATTCTGTTGAGACTAGCATGGGTTATTCTCTAATCAGTTGATTCTCACTGGCTGGTGACATTGGGATGTCCGGAGATAAACATGGATGCTAGTTAAGGGAACTAGTTCATTGGAGTGACTAGCTGTAAGACTTCATATGGGAATCTACATGTAGATATGTCAATGAAGTCCTTAAAGCTTAAGTGTGATGTTCCTTTGACTTGCGGTGTTTAAGTCATCTTGGTCATGGAGACTTATACTTTAACATCTTAAGCAAGCATCTCCAAGGAGGTGTGGACCCAGGATGATTGGGTATAAGCCGAAGTGCCCGAAGATGTTTGAACAGCCTACAAAGGATTCACCACTCCTTGCGAGGAGATGTATACCCAGGCCTATCGTCGGATTGTTACTCGAAACCTCTGGCCAGAGTATATCATGTTTAGAGTGCAAGTCTCTAAAATACATGAGAGTAATTAGAAATCTAAATGACGAGAAAGATACTACTTGGGCTAGGTGTGACGTAGTCAGCCTAGTGGGGACTGACACCATAGACCGTGTCCTGAACCAAGTGGGTATAAGGTGGTGAAGGGAATGAGGCACGATTCATTAGAGCTGCTGAAGGGTTTCAGAATAATTTCTTCTGAGGTCAAACCGTTGATCTTTCGATTAATTGGGGATCATGATGTACTACTAGGTGCCACTCATGATCGTTCTATAATTGGTTAATTACAGACGACCAACATAAATCGAAAGCCTATTTAGTCACACGCACTACGAGTAATCCGAGGGATTTAAAACGAGTTGAAAATTGGATTTTTCGATCAAGAGATATAAGTCGAATCTGAGTTAATCAGAGGCGCAATGGAAGCTAAAAATGGCTAAGTCTTTTGAAGGCTTATTGGGCGAATTAAATGAGTTTAATTCGCGACCGGTTCGGGTTGGTTTGGCCGGCCAAAGAGGGTGCTAACCCTCCTTGGATGGTCGGCCACATTAAAGGGAGAAACCATTTAATTTTGGTTTAATTAATAAAATAGATCTAGCGCGATTTATTTTATAAATTATGGATAAAGAAATTTATATAAAGAAATTTATATAAATAAATTTATAGAAATTTATTCTTTTTATGGAAGTTAAAATAATCCATGAATTGGTTTATTTTAATTTTATAAAATCAATTATGAATTGATTTTTTCATAATAAGAAAGTTTATAAATTTCTTATAAAATTTATTCCATAATAAAAGGAGAGATTAATTAGTTTTATTATAAAGTTAGTTATAATAAAATTCATAAGAAAATTTATAGGATAAATTTCTTAAGATAACTAATTAGTTTTATTATAAAGTTAGTTATAATAAAATTTGGTTTAAACGGAATAATTCATAAGAGAATTTATAGGATAAATTTCTTATGATAACTAATTAGTTTTATTATAAAGTTAGTTATAATAAAACTTAGTTTAAACGGAATAATTCATAAGAGAATTTATAGGATAAATTTCTTATGATAACTAATTCCGTTAATTCCGTTAAGAGGGAGACTTGGCAAGGGAGATGCTACTATATAAAGGAACCAAAGGCAAGCCCTTAATTCCAATTGAGTTGTCAAGAGAAGTAGCTCCCTCTCTCCCTCTTATTCTCTTCTCCTTCTCCTCTCCCTCCCTTAGGGCCGGCGCCCACCCTAGCTCTATTAGGGCCGGCGCCCAACCTACACCCAAGCAAGGTTACCGTGAGCTTCAAGAAGAAGAAGAAACGAAGCAAGAATAAGAAGAAGCGGATAGCGACTCCTCTCTTCCCGGAATTCGATTCCGTTTTCTTGGTGGTTAGTTTCCTTTTCTTCTCTTGATCTTCTTTGTTGTGCCTATAGAGAATCTAGTAGTTCTCGTCGGCACAAAACTCGTGACTTTGCGAAGTCATCCCGAAGAGAACTCGGCGTGGACGCGAATAGAGGCGGAGCTTCCAAGGGACGCTACGGTTGGATCTCGTCCCTTACTTCGAGTTACGCGAGGTACTTGGTAAATTAGTTTACTTTTCCGCAAAGTTTTATTTTATGATTATGTCAACACACTATAAGGTTGCATGCTAGATACGAAGTTAAAATAATTTAGGAAATTATTTTATGCAAATTCTTCCGTTGCACGTAAAAATTTAAAATTTTACGAACTCGTATCCTTGTCGACATGCACCCGGTCCCAACAGTGGTATCAGAGTCGGTTAGTGTTCGACATAATCCTATAATTGTTTTGTGGAAAACTTTGTCATGATCTCAATTTCGGAAAAAATTTTCAATTATGGAAACTTTCAAATTATAATAAATTTTAGATTTAGGAATTTCAAAGTTTGGAAATCCTCATGAAATTTCTCAAACGTTTGAAATTTTCTAGTTTCTGAAATTTTATAATAATTGTGAAAACTTCCCATCTTTGGAAACTTTCCAATTTTGGAAAATTTTCTATTTTAGAAAATTTCCAATTTTGGAAATATGTAAGTTTCCTTTGTACCAGAAACTTACAATTATTCTGAAAACCTATTTTTGAAATCTCGCAATTTTGGGTACTTTCTTTTTAAGAAAGTCTAGACAAATTCATGGACAGTTAATTGACAATTAAATTTGAATTGGTTTTTAAATTGACAACAAAATTCTTTACTTTGGATTGAGCCTCGGGGAGCCGTCCAATTTAAAGTTAGTTGTTGTAATTTAATTTTCCAATTTTTAATTGAAATTGTCATGTTTGATTTGGATTGAGCCTCGGGGAGCCGTCCAATTGGATTTACAACACATTACTTTTCTTTGGGTATCTGAGCCTCGGGGAGCCACCCTTAGAAAACGATTTGTTGTAATTAATTAAATCCATGAATAAAATATGTTTTAAGAGGTGATGCTCTTACATATTGTTGTCTCCAAAATTAATTAGGAAAATGGTTTCCTATAGAGTTTTCTTAAATGAGATTTTCATGAAAATAATATGTAGTTGAATTAAGGGATTTGTCTCTTAATTTAACAAGATTTGATTTAGAGAAATCAAAGTCTTGAACATATTATTTCCGAAATTAATTATGACAATTTAGGAAATTGTTTCCCAAAACAATTCCTTCAATATAGTATGAAATAGAATTAGGAAATCCGGTTCCTAATTCAATTAATGAGACTTGATAACTTGAGTCACATGCATACTTTATTAAGGAAATCGTTAATCATGACACATGTCATGAATGTGCTTAGAAAAGATGAGACCAAAAACCCCTTACAAAATATTAAGGCAAACACCTTCCATTAATATGGTTAGAATCGGAGTTTTGTTTCTCGATTGGGTTGATGGACACATCCATGCCCGACTTGAACCTCAACATGTTCAAACCATGGAATTAGTTTATGAATAATATAGTTGGAGTCAGAGGTCAATCCTTAGTTTTGGTTGTTGGACACATCCAAGCCTGACTAAACGGTTGAATGAGCTCCAACCATATTAAAACTATTTCTTGATTAATGGGTCAGCCTTAAGCTTGGAGCATCGATTTGTTGTGCCACAGCCAAGGTCGATGTAAAGAGAGGTGCAGTTGGATGCTATGTATATGATGCATACTTGTTAATGAGTTAACAACCCAATGATTTATGCAAACATTCAATTAGTTGATAGCATAATGTGATAGTTACATATATGTGATATGTAATCGGTATAATTACCTACCTTCATAGCTAAGAAAAACTTGATGGCCACAGCCATGGTGGTTCTTATCTATGGTTGGATATCAACCTATTTGGAGATGTTCCTACGATCTCCCGAATTGATAATAAGGGTTATTCAATTTGAAAAATAAATAGGATTTCAATTTATGTATATTGATACATTCTTTAATCATTCTTCTCACATAATCTCAATTTGAATTTCTAGGATAATCACTCGATCATGTCTTCTTTAAACTTGCGTTCCATTTTGGACACCAATAAACTGACTGGGCCAAACTTCATGGACTGGCTTCGAAACCTGAGGATAGTCCTCAAGGCAGAGAAGCTTGCTTATGTCCTTGAAGATCAACTTCCCAACCGTCCTCCTGAAAACACAACTCCAGACCAGTTTCCTGAGTTGCTCAACCTGCTGAAGACTGTAGAGCCTTCTGTGAAGCAGGATCAAAAGACAGTACTGTTAGTTGGTTCCTCGAAGAAAGGTTCTAAGAGGAAGGCCAATGAACAGAATAAGGGAAAGAAGAAAAAGGCCAAAAAGACTGAAAATACCCTAAAAGGCACTTGCCATCACTGTGACAAGGAGGGTCACTGGCGAAGAAACTGCAAGGTTTATCTAGAGTCCTTGAAAGAGAAGGCATCCGATGCCCCATCCTCTTCAAGTATCTTCGTTATTGAATGTCATTCTATTTCCTCAAACACTTGGGTACTTGATACTGGGTGTAGCTCACATATATGTAATGACATACAAGGGCTAAGGAATAGAAGAAGACTCGTCAAAGGAGAAGCGAATTTGCGAGTTGGAAACGGAGCAAAGATTGCTGCTGTTGCCATCGGAACATATTTGCTAAAGCTCCCCACTGGACGTGTCTTAGAATTGGATAATTGTTATTTTGTTCCTTCGTTAATAAAGAACATTGTATCTATTTCATGTTTGAATGAAAAAGGTTATCATTTAACTTTCAGTAACAATTGTTGTTACATAACTTTAAATGGCGTTCTTTATGGGAATGGAACTTTGTGCAATGGCATCTACACGTTAGATTTATCCAGTGACGTTTTCAATATCGAAGTTAGCAACAAACGTGCTCGAATAGATAATCGAATAGACTCCTACACGTGGCACTGTCGTCTTGGCCATATAAGTAAGAAACGCATGACCGAATTACACCGATGTGGAATTTTGGAATCATTTGAACCCGGTTCATTTGATACATGCGAATCATGCTTAAAAGGCAAGATGACCAAATTACCCTTTTCCGGAAAAGGTAATCCAGTGGGAGAATTGCTTGGTCTAATACATACCGATGTATGTGGACCAATGTCAACTCTTGCACAAGGAGGCTATAGCTACTTCATCACCTTCATCGATGATCACTCACGATTCGGGTATGTGTTCTTGATGAAACACAAATCTGAAGCCTTTGAGAAATTCAAAGAGTTCAGAAATGAAGTAGAGAAACAGCTTGGCAAAAGTATTAAGATACTTCGATCCGATCGAGGTGGTGAATACTTAAGTCAAGAGTTTCAAGATTATCTAAGGGACAATGGGATATTGTCCCAATGGACTCCGCCGTATACACCACAGCATAATGGTGTATCTGAGAGGCGCAACCGAACCTTGATGGACATGGTTAGGTCTATGATGAATCATGCAACTCTTCCAAAATCCTTTTGGGGCTATGCACTTAAGACAGCTGTTTACTTGCTAAACAGAGTCCCGACCAAGGTAGTCTCTACTACTCCATATGAGATCTGGAATAGTAAGAAACCTCACTTAACTCACCTTAAGATATGGGGTTGTCCTGCTTATGTGAAGCGGGTTGTATCAGACAAATTGGATGCTAAGTCTGATAAATGTCTATTTATTGGATACCCTAAGGAAACGAAGGGTTACCAATTCTATCATCCCTTGGAACAAAAGGTGTTTGTTTCAAGGCATGCTGTATTTCTAGAGAAAGAGTTTCTTTTACAAGAAAACAGTGGGAGTGGGATTGAACTTGATGAAGTTCAAGAAACTCCAATAGACATCACAGAGACACCTAGTCTAGGCCCACAACCGATAATTCATAGTGATGAGCTATCAGTTGAACCTAAAACTACACCACCTCTTCGTAGGTCTGATAGGACACGCAACATTCCAGAGAGATACGGATTTCTCGTAAGTGAATCGAACGACGTGTTACTCATTGGCGATGACGAACCTATCAGTTATGAAGATGTTCTGAAAAATTCAGAAAGGGACAAATGGCTCGAAGCCATGAAGTCGGAAATGGATTCCATGTATGAAAATCAAGTATGGGACTTGGTTAACCCACCTGAAGGGATTAATCCCATAGGGTGCAAGTGGGTTTTCAAGAAGAAAACCGACATGGAAGGTAATTATGCTTAAATCCATTCGGATACTCCTAGCCATAGCAGCTCATTATGATTATGAGATATGACAAATGGATGTGAAAACAGCTTTCCTTAAAGGAAACCTGCTTAAGGATGTATACGTGATACAACCTGAAGGTTTCACATCGGTTGATAAAACCAAAGTATGCAAGCTTCGACGATCCATATATGGACTGAAGCAAGCATCTAGGAGCTGGAACATCCGTTTTGATGAGACAATCAAAGAGTTTGATTTCTCACAAAATCCTGACAAACCTTGTGTGTACAAGAAGGTTAGTGGGAGTGCAGTCGTATTCCTAGTATTATATGTCGATGACATTTTACTTATAGGAAACGATATATCAGTTTTACAGACAGTTAAGATTTGGTTGTCCAAAACTTTCTCCATGAAAGACCTGGGAGAAGCAACCTATATCCTTGGGATTAGAATCTATAGAGATAGATCAAAATGGTTGCTTGGTCTTTCGCAGTCTACATTTATAGACCGAGTGCAAAAAGGGTTTAGCATGTCGGAATCCAAGAAAGGTTACCTACCCATCAGGTATGGGATCAACCTTTCAAAGTCTATGTGTCCGCGCATAGAAGACGAGAGGATTTGCATGAATAAGATTCCCTATGCATCCGCGATAGGATCTATCATGTATGCTATGTTATGTACTAGGCCTGATGTATCATATGCTCTGAGTGTCACGAGCAGATACCAGTCAGATCCAGGTATGGATCACTGGGCGGCTGTCAAGACAATCCTTAAGTACTTAAGAAGAACTAAGGATGTGTTCCTAATATATGGAGAAGGAGATATGGTAATACGTGGGTATACAGATGCCAGTTTCCAGACAGATAAGGATGACTCCAAATCTCAGTCTGGATACGTATTTATTTTGAATGGAAGCGCAATAAGTTGGAACAGTTCCAAACAAGACACTGTAGCGGATTCTACCACGGAAGCAGTTTGGATCAAGAAGTTCGTCTCAGAACTTGATGTGGTTCCAACCATTGATGAAGCAGTGCCGGTTTACTGCGACAACAATGGAGCTATTGCACAAGCAAAGGAACCAAAGTCTCATCAGCGATCCAAACACGTGCTTCGCCGCTATCATCTGATCAGAGAGATTATAAGTAGGAATGACATACAAATTGAGAAAATTCCCACTGAAAGGAATTTAGCGGATCCTTTAACTAAGGCCTTGCCTCAAAACAAGTTTGAGGGTCATGTTAGAGCCTGTGGTATTGGATACCGTAGCGATTGGCATTAGGCCAAGTGGGAGTTTGTTAGTGATATGAGAGAAGTGTCCTAAGGCAATCGCCTTATGATGTAAACATTTATATTAATAAATGATAATTCACTATTTGAGTATACATGTTTTGTGTATTTGATTGGGATCTTAAACTCATCTACTGAATGTCCGCAATACAACTCACAGCATAAGAGAATTTGTGATGGGATCACAACTAGTGATTATCTCTAAATGTGCAAATGTGAAGTATTGAAAATATCCCTAGTCGATGAATTGATAAAAACGGACACTATCAATTCTGTTGAGACTAGCATGGGTTATTCTCTAATCAGCTGATTCTCACTGGCTGGTGACATTGGGATGTCCGGAGATAAACATGGATGCTAGTTAAGGGAACTAGTTCATTGGAGTGACTAGCTGTAAGACTTCATATGGGAATCTACATGTAGATATGTCAATGAAGTTCTTACTGTAGCTTAAGTGCGATGTTCCTTTGACTTGCGGTGTTCAAGTCATCTTGGTCATGGAGACTTATACTTTAACATCTTAAGCAAGCATCTCCAAGGAGGTGTGGACCCAGGATGATTGGGTATAAGCCGAAGTGCCCGAAGATGTTTGAACAGCCTACAAAGGATTCACCACTCCTTGCGAGGAGATGTATACCCAGGCCTATCGTCGGATTGTTACTCGAAACCTCTGGCCAGAGTATATCATGTTTAGAGTGCAAGTCTCTAAAATACATGAGAGTAATTAGAAATCCAAAGGACGAGAAAGATACTACTTGGGCTAGGTGTGACGTAGTCAGCCTAGTGGGGACTGACACCATAGACCGTGTCCTGAACCAAGTGGGTATAAGGTGGTGAAGGGAATGGGGCACGATTCATTAGAGCTGCTGAAGGGTTTCAGAATAATTTCTTCTGAGGTCAAACCGTTGATCTTTCGATTAATTGGGGATCATGATGTACTACTAGGTGCCACTCATGATCGTTCTATAATTGGTTAATTATAGACGGCCAACATAAATCGAAAGCCTATTTAGTCACACGCACTACGAGTAATCCGAGGGATTTAAAACGAGTTGAAAATTGGATTTTCCGATCAAGAGATATAAGTCGAATCTGAGTTAATCAGAGGCGCAATGGAAGCTAAAAATGGCTAAGTCTTTTGAAGGCTTATTGGGCGAATTAAATGAGTTTAATTCGCGACCGGTTCGGGTTGGTTTGGCCGGCCAAAGAGGGTGCTAACCCTCCTTGGATGGCCGGCCACATTAAAGGGAGAAACCATTTAATTTTGGTTTAATTAATAAAATAGATCTAGCGCGATTTATTTTATAAATTATGGATAAATAAATTTTATAAAGAAATTTATATAAATAAATTTATAGAAATTTATTCTTTTTATGGAAGTTAAAATAATCCATGAATTGGTTTATTTTAATTTTATAAAATCAATTATGAATTGATTTTTCATAATAAGAAAGTTTATAAATTTCTTATAAAATTTATTCCATAATAAAAGGAGAGATTAATTAGTTTTATTATAAAGTTAGTTATAATAAAATTCATAAGAGAATTTATAGGATAAATTTCTTATGATAACTAATTAGTTTTATTATAAAGTTAGTTATAATAAAATTTGGTTTAAACGGAATAATTCATAAGAGAATTTATAGGATAAATTTCTTATGATAACTAATTAGTTTTATTATAAAGTTAGTTATAATAAAACTTGGTTTAAACGGAATAATTCATAAGAGAATTTATAGGATAAATTTCTTATGATAACTAATTCCGTTAATTCCGTTAAGAGGGAGACTTGGCAAGGGAGATGCTACTATATAAAGGAACCAAAGGCAAGCCTTAATTCCAATTGAGTTGTCAAGAGAAGTAGCTCCCTCTCTCCCTCTTATTCTCTTCTCCTTCTCCTCTCCCTCCCTTAGGGCCGGCGCCCACCCTAGCTCTATTAGGGCCGGCGCCCAACCTACACCCAAGCAAGGTTGTTGCCGTGAGCTTCAAGAAGAAGAAGAAACGAAGCAAGAAGAAGAAGAAGCGGATAGCGACTCCTCTCTTCCCGGAATTCGATTCCGTTTTCTTGGTGGTTAGTTTCCTTTTCTTCTCTTGATCTTCTTTGTTGTGCCTATAGAGAATCTAGTAGTTCTCGTCGGCACAAAACTCGTGACTTTGCGAAGTCATCCCGAAGAGAACTCGACGTAGACGCGAATAGAGGCGGAGCTTCCAAGGGACGCTACGGTTGGATCTCGTCCCTTACTTCGAGTTACGCGAGGTACTTGGTAAATTAGTTTACTTTTCCGCAAAGTTTTATTTTATGATTATGTCAACACACTATAAGGTTGCATGCTAGATACGAAGTTAAAATAATTTAGGAAATTATTTTATGCAAATTCTTCCGTTGCACGTAAAAATTTAAAATTTTACGAACTCGTATCCTTGTCGACATGCACCCGGTCCCAACAGATTCTCCCTCTAGCTAGCCTATCCGGACCTCTAGATATTGCCTGACTAAGTTGGGTAATCGGTGGCAAAGTTCGCAATGCTCCTTGCAAGTCTGCATGAACATAAAAAGTTAGTCATAACACTTGCTAGACAAATTGAACACCGTCTGGTGGTCATACCTTTGCAAAGGAGTCGTTGAGGACCTCGTTCAATTGTTGTAGCTCCATTGTCGATAGAATTTTAACCTCATATCGTTTTCAGCCTCTCCATGGAGCACCTGGATCGATCCTCCCTCTCCGCGGAGTTGTCTCGGGGAGGTCAAGGAGGAGGAGTGTTGCCAAAACCGAACCTTGTCCTCACTATAGGGGGAGGTGGTGTAGTCCCGTCGGTAGCACAAGAGGTTGCTGACGTACTAGCTTTGTTATGTCGATTTTTCATGTAGACCTCCAGAGGCAGGCTTCTCAATGGGAGCACCGCTAAGGGAGCTCCCAAGGAAGGGCTCATCGACTTTCTCGATTTCGATTGCCTCGCCTCAATAGGGATGACCAGCTAAGGAAGAATAAGTCCGCCCAAGGGATAGGGCTTCGACAACTTGTGCTTGAGAAGAGGCGGCCTGGTAGGCAACACAAGGAGAGGGAGAGGGAGAGGGAGAGGGAGAGAAAGAAAGAGGAGAGGAATTAGCATAATCAAATTAGGTTATCTATTCCAATTGTAATAACTCTCCTCATGGAGGGGTATATTTATACACCTTTTTAATGACTTAAGCAGTAAGTCATCTCGAAACTGAATAACCCAATAACAATTTGACCCATTACCATTAAGTTTGGTTTAAAATCAAACCATCTTGGTTCATGACTAAACCAAATCTTTTTGGTTTATTATTAAATCATCTTGATTCATAACTAAATCAAATCCTTTTTGGTTTATTATTAAACCATAATGAATACAACTTACCTACAATAGGCGTGCACCATCGTTTCCATCAAACAAATATCTTCTATATTTGGTCTTCGTTTGATCCTACCAGACCTAGTCTATCTCAATTTGAAAATCCAATTCTCAAATTTATTTTTATTCTTTCAAATATACTCGTAGTGCATGTGACCCAATAGGTTCATGATTTATGTTGGTCATTCACAATTAACCATTAATTAGGAATTGATTATGAGTGACACATAATAGTACATCACGATCCCCAATTAATCGAAAATCACAATTGATTATAGAATCACTTTTGAACTCTTTAGCAACTATAGTTATTTATGTGTCTGTTCCTTTCACTCATCTTATACCCATGGTTTATGTGTCAATGCCATTAGGCTGACTACATCACACCTAGCCTAAGTATTAGTTCCTTGTCCTACAGATTCAAGTTACTCAAACATGTATCCAAGAAGACCATACTCTTAATGTGTGATGCTTTGGCCAAAAACTTATGAGTAATAATCTCAACAAGAGATCATAGGATATACGTCTCCTTATTAAAGGAGTGGTAAATTCTTTGTGAGCTATTCAATATCTTTGGGACACTTCGATTTATACCCAATCATTTAGGGGTCACACCTCTAAAGAGATATTTGCTTAAGATATTAAAGTATAAATTTCCATGATCAAGATGATTTGAATACCTTAAGTCGAAAGAAACTTGCACTCAAGTTGCAATGAGATCTTTATAAACATGTATAGAACTACATGAAATCTCATAGCATGTCATATCCAATGAACTAATTACCCTTAACCAACATCCATATGTTAACTTTCAATATCCTAATGTCTACAACTATTGAAGACCGACCGCTTTGATACATATACTAGTCTTATAAAATTAATGATGTTCAATCTCATCTATTCTTCGACTAGAAATATTTTAATACTTATATAATTATACATGAAGAGATTTCCATTAATTATGATCTAATTATAATTTCTCTCATGCTATGCCTTATATTATAAATTTCATTAATTGAGTTTAAGATTAATGGAGATCGAAGGGGAGGAAGGACACGAAAGAAAAAAGGAGGAACGACAAAGAGATTAATGGAGACCGAAGGGGAGTGCGACGAACTTATTCACCGGAATAGTGGGGTTGGAGGAGAGGCAAAGACACTAATGCTTATGCTCAAACTCGTGAATATTGGCGACGTATGTCGCCTCAACCCTAATAGGCTTCGGTGACCACTCAATGAACTCTCGTGTCTTCTACTCAAGTCATTGGATGGAACTATCATGGAAACACAATCTCTTTTCAACATTGAGCTGCTGGATCGCTACTAGTCTTCCAACTCCTATGCTTTTGCAACAATTCAAGAGCAACCACTGGATGTAAGGGTCGAAAAGGCAGCAGCGTAGCTCTATTGTCTAATCTAGTCGTCGAATCGACGTAAGCCACACGCCTCTCGACTATCAATGTGCTCGCGACTCGAGTAAGATAATGCATGTCGCTCATTCCTGTGATGGTATGACACACCAATTATAAGAGTTATATGCAATCTCACATATTGTATTTATTAAATATGATGCCTTATCTCCCAGACAACACATACCCAGCAACAAGATGATGACATCTTAGCTTAGCACTTTGAACAACAAGCTTGGCGGACAGACGACAATTAAGCATAGTCCAGTCAATTGGACTACCTCTCTTTCGATTAGACTAGTTAAGGAGGCTTGTGATGTGGCGAAAACATACAACCCTCATGTGTCATGTGTGGTCAAGAATTACATTGAGTTGTCGGTCAAAATCAGTATGGGTCAAACACGACCCAAACAGTATCAAACTTGGTTCAAAAGGGAGTCAGGTCTAGTCAAATCTGCTAGTATATACATCATCTCAAGGAGTCAAGTTGGCCTATGGACAAGTTAGCTATTTGTGACTCAGCCTCAATTGCAAATATAATCCTCAACTCGACAGCACACGTCGACCTCGTCTCTGACTTCTCCTCCAACACGGCTTCGAGGGCCAATATCGTCTCCAACTCAGCCATAGCTGCAGACCTCGTCTTTGACTCGGCTATAGTTGTCGACCTAATCTCCTGCTCAGCCACAGTCACCTAGTTCATCTCCAACCCAACCACACTTGCTGACCTCATCTCCGACTCGGCCACATATGTCGACCTCGTCTTCAACTTGGCCTCGGGCATTTACCTCATCTCTGACTCGACCTTCGGTGCTAACCTCATCTCCGACTCGACCATAGTAGCCGCCAAATTCATCTCTCGCCCACAGTCGTCGTCTCCTCATCCGCCACCGACTCAAGCCCAGGCCCTATGTGGCCAACTGAAAATGTAGGAATAAGGAAACCGCTTCATTCAGGGACTGTTTCTCTCAAAGGACTTGGAGAATGCCAACGTGCATACGAGAGCACATGGAGAATGATAGTGCGTACCTTGGAGCACACGGTAACAGAAGCACACATCGCAGAACACGTTGTAAATAGATGCACCCATCTCGGTGAACTTACAGCTTCACAACTCTTTGAAAGGTCATCCACTCCCGCCGACGCAGGTATACGCACACAAATCCCTGCACTCCAGAACTTTTCTTTGTTTTCTCCAATTACCGCATGCCTCACTAACTTGATTGGTGGAGTGATTTACCGGAACGCTCCTTTTTTATAAGAATTCATAGGCCTTCTTGATCTATTTAAACCCAGCTCACCGCTCCACTCCACCACGCTTCCTATCGACAGGGAAATTAAGATCTCCCCTTTGTCTTAATTTATCTACGAGCATGGGGGAAAAGAAAGAGGGTGGGGAGCAGTTGTCGTCGGTGGGGAAGATGGCGGCGCCGCCTAAGCAAGGACGCAACATGTACACCATGGGCAGCACCATGCTCGCCTCCTTGGCCTCCATCCTGTTGGGATACGGTACGTGCGTGCATGCGGTTGATCATGACTGGTTTCTGTTTTGTCGTCGGTTTTGATTCATGGAATTTGTTTGTGATCGAATATTTCTGTTTGGGGATTGTATCAGATCTCGGAGTGATGAGCGGAGCTCAAAAGTTCATACAGAAAGATCTCCACATCAGCGACACGCAGGTGGAGATTCTCCTCGGCATCCTTGATTTCTTCTCTCTCGTCGGTTCCTCCTCCGCCGGATTCACGTCCGACTGGATCGGCCGCCGGTACACGATCGTCCTCGCGGCCACCATCTTCTTCGCTGGCGCGCTGCTAATGGGCTTCGCCATGAATTATGCTTTTCTCATGTTCGGCCGCTTAGTCGCGGGCATCGGCGTTGGATATGCGCTTATGATCGCCCCCACCTACACCGCCGAGATCGCCCCTGCCTCATGCCGTGGCTTCCTCACATCCTTCCCCGAGGTCTTCATCAACGTCGGCATCCTCCTAGGATACATCTCCAACTACGCTTTCTCCCATCTTCCGCAGTCCCTCGGGTGGCGATTCATGCTCGGCGTTGGTGCCATCCCGGCAGTTTTTCTCGGCTTCGGCGTGCTCACCATGCCCGAGTCACCGCGGTGGCTCGTCATGCGCGGCCGCCTCGGCGACGCTAAGGAGGTTCTCGAGAAGACCTGCGACTCGACGGAGGAAGCTCAGCTCCGTCTCGCAGACATCAAGCAGGCTGCCGGAATCCCGGAAGAATGCGACGAAGACGTGGTGGAGGTCCCCAAGGAGAACAGAGACAACAGGAGAGCCTGGAGGGAGCTGCTGCTGCGGCCGAGGCCGTCGGTGCGCCGTGTGCTCATCGCCGCCATGGGGATCCACTTCTTCCAGCAGGCGTCTGGGCTCGACTCTGTCTTACTGTACAGTCCCCGGGTGTTCGAGGCGGCGGGGATCAAGTCTGACAACGCGCAGCTGGGGACGACGGTGGCCGTGGGGTTCACCAAGACTCTCTTCATCCTGGTGGCGACCTTCTTCCTAGACCGCGTGGGAAGGCGGCCGCTGCTGCTGGGGAGCTACGCAGGAATGATCGTGTCGATGGCGGGGCTGGGGATCGGGATGACGGCGGTGGGCAGGCACGGCGATGGAGGGCACCAGCTCCAGTGGGCGGTGGCGCTCAGCATCACCTCCACGCTGGCCTACGTGGCGTTTTTCTCCATCGGCGCGGGACCCATCGCGTGGGTGTACAGCTCGGAGATCTTCC
Organism: Boesenbergia rotunda; assembly: GCA_024364735.1. Taxonomy (NCBI): domain Eukaryota; kingdom Viridiplantae; phylum Streptophyta; class Magnoliopsida; order Zingiberales; family Zingiberaceae; genus Boesenbergia; species Boesenbergia rotunda. Next base: position 46,220 of record JAGFNQ010000207.1, read on the forward strand.
CTCTTCGCCTGCGGGCGTTGGGGGCCGCCATCGGGGTGGCCGTGAACCGGGTCAGCAGCGGGGTCGTCGCCATGACCTTCCTCTCTCTCTCCAAGGCCATCACGCTGGGAGGCAGCTTCTTCTTGTACTCCGGATTCTCCGCGGTGGCATGGGTGTTCTTCTTCACGTTCTTGCCGGAGACGCGGGGCAGGACGCTGGAGGAGATGCAGGAGCTCTTTGGGGAGGAAAAAAAGACTGCGGTGCCGGAGAAGGGGAAGGAGGACACCACCGGAGTCGAAATGGTGAACGGCGGTACTAATTAGTAATAGAAACCAACTATTACTCGCTGCAAACAGCATATATATATTCCTACAAACAGGAATCCAAACACAGTTTGATGTTAACACGGAGATCTTAGGATTTGAAAATAACAAAGTTGCCCTGAGAATGGTGCATCGACACGTCCGACATTTACATATAAGAATCAATCTCAATTTTAATAAATCTGCTGATGAAAAATATTGAGCAGTCATCTGTGGGGATCAGTTATGGACTTATCCTAATAGTAGATAAAAAAAATCATGAGATATAAACAAATTAATCGATATAAATTCAATATTTGATGTCAAATAAAAAAATTTAAAAAATAATAATAATAACAAAGTTAAAACAACTATTGCATGACGATAAAAATAACAGGATAATAATAGATCGACTTACCATATTTAAGATAATAATCAATAATTAATTTTAATTACTAAAGATTTATCCTATTTGAACTATCAGTTGTATATCATATTTTTTTATTATATCTTTATTATAATATTTTTTATATATTATTTAAACAACCTGAGGTTGGTTATCAATAAAAAAAATTATTCTGCGTTCTTACGTAGTATCTGGTGGAAGGTAGTGGCCTCTCAAATAATTTTTTAAGAAATGAGAGGAGTTATTGTATAATGATTTGGATTGCTGATTTATCTTAAAAAAATGTCTTTCAATTTTATGTTACACGATTATATATATAAAGTTTTGCTATGCTAAGGTTTTTATCGTGTAAATTCTGTACAAATCTTAACTATTTCTTTAGTTTAAAATTTTTTTTGTGCTTAATACTATAACCCAAATGGGAAGACTAAACCCCAAGGGTAATCGCAAGCAAAACATAAAGAAAAAATCAAATACATAAATAAAAATAAATAAAATAATATATAATAAATATATATATATATATATATATTATATATATATATATATATATAGTATATCTCTGCTGCGGAACGCAGTTTACGCGCTGCTGCGGACCTGCCTTCGTGGCAAGTCCGCGTCCGCAGTTTCCACATTTTTTTCGCGTAACCCTCGTGGCAAGCCGCAACCCCTCTTCCACGACCTCCGAAACCTGTTTAATCACTTTTCTCGCAGCCCTCGAAACCACGCTCTCAACCCTAGGCGAAAAAAATCGCCTCCCTCGCGGCGGTGATTCCCTCCCACCCCACGGCCCTTGCCCTCGCGTCCCGCGCTCGGCCAACAATCTCTAGCAGACGCCTCCTGAGCCCTCGGCACTGCGGTCGCCGCGTCGCTGCTGAGACTGAGCCCTGTTGATCTCTATCTCGACAAGACATCAAAGGAGCTTCCCCTCCTCGCGACGAGGCAGCATTGACCCCCCTTGCTTTCCTCTCCCTCGGGCCTGCAGGCGGACACCTTGCTCCCTCTCTCTCTCGCCGTATACAGTGTATCTTTGCTAGTAAAATTCAAATTGGTCATTTTTTTGGATTTTGTATAAGTTGTTTGTGTTGTTACTGTATCTTTGCCCTCGTGGCAAAATTCAAATTTTTTTGCTGTTTATGTTGTTTTTGCTGGTATGGTAAAAGCTCATTTTTTTTAATTTTTGTGTAAGTTGTTTGTGTTGTTTAGATGGTATGATGCTTCATTTCTTATGGAATATCTGACATACATTGCAGATTCGATATAGAAACAATCATGCATGATGTTTTTACACTCTGTTTTGGGTTCACAGTCTGATGTTTTGAGTTTAGAATTTCGAATGTGTTGTTTTGATTTCCTGCCGAAAATCTCATTTTTATAATTGCTACACTTATATATGTACATTCTGTTCTATGATGAAAATAAAGATGTTTCCCATATAATGAAAATTGCACAGAAGTTTTGAAACTATATATGTTTCCCACTGAATGAAATATATTCTCGCTCCCTGATTATTCTATTATGTGATCACTATGAATGCAATTCTATTGTTTTAGTTTCAAGTTAACTGTAATTTTTAATTTATGAGAAATAAATTATTTTCTTTATTTTTCTACTTATCTATTGTCTAATATAATGTGAGAGCACCAGAAATGGAAGAAAATAGAGTTGATGATACATTCCTCAAGTTTCAGATGAACGAAAGCCTAAAATTGGAATGGAATTCTCGTCACTAGAAGAGACATATTCATTCTTTATCCAATATGCAAGAGAAACTGGATTTAGTTCAAGGATGCACACGAGCAAAAAAAATAAGATAACAAATGAAGTGACGTGGAAACAAATTGTATGCTTTAAAGAATGTCATATAGATCTAATGCGGTGAAATAAACATGCAAAAGCTGATCAAGTGACAAGCGAAAGAGCACGTGGCACAGTTAGAACAGGTTGCAAGTCAAATATTGCATTGGTCAAGAAACAAACTGGACCTAATTGGGTTGTCAGTAACTTCATAGAAATCCACAATCATCCACTCTTGACTCCATCAAAGGTACATTTGCTATGCTCGCACCGTAATATTTTTGCAGCCAAGAAAACATTGACAAAAAATTTTCAGAGGCTAATATACCAACTTGTCAACAAATGCGATTATTGGAGATAGAGTATGGGGGGCCTGAGGGGGTAGGTTGTACAGAAAAAGATATTAGAAATTTTGAAAGAAATCAAAGAGAAGAGCAAAAGGGTATTGATGTTGAAACACTGATCGAGTTTTTTACAGCTGAGCAAGAGAAGAATCCAACTTTTTTCTTTGATTATGAGACTGATTCAGATAACAGATTTAGTAGGTGTTTCTGGGCTGATCATATATCAAGGAGGGCATATAGTGTATTTGGTGATATAGTTGTATTTGATACAACATATAACACCAATAAATATGGCTTGATTTTGGCTCCATTTGTAGGAATTAATCATTATCATCAAACAATTATTTTTGGTTGTGGGTTTCTGAGTGATGAGAAAACTGATTTTTTTTGTTTGGTTACTTAAGAAGTTCATAGAAGTCATGCCTAAAGGTCCACCAAACGTTATTATCACTGATCAGGATCTTGCTATGACAAAAGCCATTGCACAAGTTTTTCCTCAAACAGTGCATCGATATTGTTTGTGACACATACTGAACAAATTTCCAGAAAAATTACCCCCTTTGACTTTTCAAAACCACCATCAAAGCATAAAGAATGTTATTGCAAATTCTACAATACCTGATGATTTTGAAAAGTCATGGGAAGAGACTATCAAGTGTGCTAATTTGGAGAATAATGATTGGTTATCCTTGATGTATGAATTGCGACACAGATGGGTGTCAGTATATTTTAGCGATGTATTTTTTGTTAGAATGTCAAGTAGTCAAAGATTTGAAGGCTCACATGTATTTTTTAAGAAATATGTCTCAAATAAAAATTCATTGATGGATTTTATCACCCGTTGAGACATCAAAGACACAATGAGTTAGTTGCGGATCATATTAATATGAATGAGTATCCCAATATTAAGACAAACTGGCCAATGGAAACCCAAATGGTTAAACTCTACACAAAAAAAATGGCTAGAGTTTCAAAGTGAAATGAGCGAGAGTCATGCTTATTATGTGCAACAGAAATTTACAAAAGTTAACTTAGCGGTTTACCATGTGATTAAATTTCAAAGTTCTTCTTCCTCCAAACCAAGGGTGCTCACACATGACAAACTAAGAGACTACATATCATGTAGCCGAACAAAATTTGAGTTTAAGGGCATTCCATGCAGGCATATGTTAACTTTTTTTCATATCAACCAAGTGTTTCATTTGCCTGATATATAAATACTCAAACGATGGACAAGAGATGCAAAAGTTGGAGCAATATGTTGGATCGGGTTGGACCGGCTAGAGGGGGGTGATAGACGTTAAAAAAAATTAAAACGAAAGTGGAGGCACTCGTCTTTAAAAAAAAACTTGGTCGCAACTGAGAACATTGCTTCCAAGGCAGTTGACACTCAATAAAAATTTTCTTGTAGCGGAGAAGTCTTACAAAAATAGCACGCTAGACTTTTAGAGAGTTTACAAGAATAAATTAATTGAATGAATAAAAAGGCTGAAACTCTAAGCCTATTTATAGGTTAAGAGAATAAATCTGGATTGTTGATTGTTGAAGAATTTTCTCTTGGTCGTTGATCCATGGATGTAATCTGAACCGTTGATCTTAGATGAGATTAAACTGCATCCATTGGATCTGATTAAAAGATAATGTTTTATCCTTTAAGACTTTTTCTTCCGCTCTAGACTTCGCTGTTGTAATCTTCAAGTAGTAACATCGGCAGTTGCTTCTTATCATCATCAGCGATCCCAAGTGGTAACCATGGTAATATATCTTAGGTGAGGTCTTGGGATCGAGTTTTCTTAGCATCAATTAAAATTTTCTTTTTTCGAGCGCCTTGTTTGACATGGTCAAACTGACCAGTCTTTTGGTTCTTCGTCATCTAGGTGATTTCTGGCCAACCGGAGTTAGGCTCACCCGAACCCGACTCCGGCCTTTCGCCCCTCGAGCGTCCTTCCTCCCGGCTTCTCGTCCCTCGGACACCGCGCACGTCCTTCTCGCTCCACCGGCGTACTCTTTCACAGCTTCCGCGTCCCTCGGATTGTACCGAGCCCGTCAGCTCACTTCCCCGCACAATCCTTCTCATCCGCTACGTCTTACGCTCGACTTCCTCCGTACCTAAGCTCCTGCACATTTAGCAGAGGGATTAAACACACCATGACCTACCTTAAATCGGTTGATCACATCAAAATCAACCAGGGGTACTTACAATCTCTCCCTTTTTGTTGTGCATCAATCCGAGTTAAGTTAGGGTAAACAAAATAAAAAAAATGCATAATAATGCAAACAGTGTAAGTTCAAAAAAACTTAAATTTAGAGTAATTAAAAGTCTACCCCTTAACTTAATCCTATTTCTCCTCCTTTGATCACATCAAAAAAAATGAGGAAAAATAATTAGGGAGGATTTTTTTTTAAATTTTTAGATTTCTTTTTTTTTTAAAGAATTATAGTCCTACTCTCCCCCTTTGATACCAAAATATTTTTCTATCAAATTTTGAAACAATTCATTAAAAAAATCAAATATCTATAAAACATTTGAATATTTTCATCAAAGTCGAAGAGAAAGATATGATTTTGGAAAAAAAATTCAGTTTTAAATTTGTTTATCAAGTTTGAAAATAAATAAAAAAAAATAGATATAAGTTTTTGAAGAATAAATTTAAAAAAATCGAAAAATATTACAAAATATTTTTAAAAAAATTATAATGAGTTCTTGCCACTATATCTAAATCATGAAAAATTAGCTCTATGAAAGTAAATTATTTATCTATTTTTAAAATTTTGATTTCAAATTTTGAGCGAAAAATCGAAAAATATTCGAATTTTTTGAAAAATTCTCAGGAGATGGATAACATAATTGTGCATAAAATAGACATAATTTTGTAAAAAAATTCTGCGCATAAATAATAAAAAACTTATTAGTTTAAAATAAATTTTGGAATCCAAAATAAATTTCTATCTACAGGATTAATTAAAAATTTAAGCGGAATGTAGCTTTTGGATACTTTTTAAAATTGACCCTTGTGGTTTTTAAAATACCAATTTAAATTATCAGGAAAGTTATTTTTCTTTTGTCGTAAATATACAATATCAAGTTGTAATTTTTGCACTAAGTTTTTCAAATTGTCATTTTCATTTTTCAAAATATCAGAAGAGGATGTAAGTGTTAATTCATTTTTTAATTTTTAATTTTCTTTTTCTAATCTACAATTAGATTTGAGCAAGACTTTAACTCCAACATATAACTGATCATGAGGAAGAAAACAAACCTCATTTACCGGGTCGCTTTCGAAAAGCGAGGTTCTTTCTTCGTCGTCGGTTTCTTCTAACGTCTCTCCCCCTTCATCAGTGCTCCCTTCTTGATGACATGCCATCAGCGTAAGTCCCGCATATTCTTGACCTTCTGACTCTTCTGACAAGGTCTCGTCGTCAAGTTGGATCTTACTTGTGTTCAGTGCGACGATTTCTAATTGCTTATTCTCTTCTTCATGCAATTCCAGAAATTTCTCCCAGAGCTCTTTTGCCGAGTTGTAATTCCCGATGTGGTTGACTTCTTGCGCGGGAAGAACGGCTAGCAGATGAAATTCCGCTTTGTTGTTTGCTACAAAGTCCGCTTGCTCCTTCTTGGTCCACAACTCTATTTCTTTATCCTTGTCATTGTTGTCTTTAGGAACTTAAAAGTCATTTTTCATAATTAGTATCAGTTCAATATCAATTTTTAAAAATACCTGCATTCGGCGCTTCCACATCACGAACTCCCTCTCAAACTTCGGTGGGTAGATTACGACTCCAACCATTTTCTCAAAATTGCTGTAGTCGGCGGTTAGTCCTTCTGCAGCGACCTTGGCTCTGATACCACTTATTGGATCAAGTTGGACCGGCTAGAGGGGCGGTGAATAAACAGTAAAAAAAATTAAAATGAAAGTAGAGGCACTCGTCTTTAAAAAAGAAACTTGGTCGCAACTGAGAACGTTGCTTCCAAGGCCGTGGACACTCAATAAAAATCTCCTTATGGTGGAGAAGCCTTACAAAAATAGCACGCTAGACTTTTAGAGAGTTGACAAGAATGAATTAATTGAATGAATGAAAAGGCTGAAACTCTAAGCCTATTTATAGCCTAAGAGAATAAATTTGGATTGTTGATTGTTGATTGTTGAGGAATTTTCTCTTCCCCCGTTGATCCATGGATGTAATCTGAACGGTTGATCTTAGATGGGATTAAACTGCATCCATTGGATCTGATTAAAGGATAAGGTTTTATCCTTTAAGACTTTTTCTTCTGCTCTAGACTTCGCTGTTGTAATCTTCAAGTAGTAACATCGGCATCTACATGTTGTCATCACCATTTATCTCAAGTGGTAACCATGACAAAATATCTTAGGTGAGGTCTTAGGATCGGGTTTTCTTAGTAGCAATTAAATTTTTTTTTTCGAGCGCCTTGTTTGACATGGTCAAACTAACTAGTCTTTTGGTTCTTCGTCTTCTTGGTGATTTCCAGCCAACCGGAGTTAGACTCACCCGAACCCGACTCCGGTCTTTCGCCCCTCGAGCGTCCTTCCTCTCGGCTTCTCGCCCCTCGGACACTGCGCACGTCCTTCTCGCTCCACCGGCGTACTCTTCCGCAGCTTCTGCGTCCCTCGGATTGTACTGAGCCCGTCGGCTCACTTCCCCGCACAATCCTTCTCGTCCGCTACGTCTTATGCTCAACTTCCTCCATACCTAAGCTCCTACACACTTAGCAAAGAGATTAAACACACCAGGACCTAACTTAAATCGGTTGATCACATCAAAATCAACCAGGGGTACTTACACAATATATACTTTGAGGGAGCAAAATTTCATTGATGATCAAGATCCAGAAAGGTTTTTGATATTAAGACACACAAGATTATCCTATAAAGCTTCAGTATTAATTGATGATGCATCTTTGACTAATGAGGGGACAACATTCTTGGATAAACAATTCGATTGTATCTACAAAAAAATTCAAGAGATGAACATTAGCAAAACATGCCTTGATAGAAGTCAAAGAAAGAAATCCATGGATGAGAGACTTGGTATTATAGATCCTTCTTTGGTAAGAACAAAGGGATATGAGAAGAGATTGAAATCATCGAAGGAGAAATCAACGTCCAATTCTAGACTATGTCATGGGCGTGGGCATCGAGGGGTATCTCATGACAAGCATGATTGTCCAAATTTACATCAAGGGTATGTGCCCATTATTTTTGCATTACTATTATAATGTTACTTCCAAATTCAAATTTACTTTATTATTTTTGGATATATGATAATGTTTTAATTAACAGATCAACTGAAGATAATAATCATAACAGTGTTGATGACACATATGAACCAGATTTGGCATATATAGATGGTACTGTCAAAATTTTAATTTGTTAAATTATAGTGGTTCATTGATAAAATAAAGTTAATAATTGTCTTTATTGTTATAGGTTCTAACAACATGTGCTAGGATTCTTATAATTATCTATGGTTGGTATTCATTCATTGCTTTTGTTTGTATAATTGATTTATTTCTTTTGCTAACTATTATCTAACATGCTATTAGTTTTCCTTGTTGATTGTATTTAGCTTCATGTGTGTTTTCTTCCCGTGAACCCAAAACCACAGATTCACAAGAGTCAACTTGCAGCTTTATGAAAATTGGAGTTAGATGCAGAACCAAGGTCTCCACTTGCAGCATTAGTCAACTTGAAACAACTTATCTTTGAAATATTTGATGGGTCGAGTGTATTAGAATTTGTCCAATTTTGAGATGGATTTTGTATTTGATTTCAAGGCCAACTGTTTCTTTGAGAAGGGAACCTTGTTGCGTACACTAAGTGATTTTAGCTACCAAGTGCTTTCTGCTAGAAGTTTCAATTGATTCCTGTAAAACATTTACGAGTGACTCTTTGTGACATTTGTTGAAGTTTTTGGCATAAAATACTCCCTGGATTTAGAGTTTGGGGGAAGTTTAATACAATGTAGTGTACAACTTTTCTGTGCTAGTTGTGTTCAGATAATTTTCATCTTTCTTCTTTTGTTTACACCTAATTTAGTTACTTCTATATCTATGATCTGCCTGTTGGCTTCTAGCAATATCTGAGTTTGATAGAAAATTTGAGTATCTTTTCACTACATGAACTTTGCTTCGGAATGAGTACTCTTTGACATATTAATATTCATGACCCTTTAAGGGCTTTCAATTTACCATTTCTGTTTCACTCGGATATGGAACGTTTTAGAATCTATCTGATACAGTTTGTTAAATCAAAGAATTACAACTTATTGAGTATTACAGGCAGTCTGTTCCCTTATCTTCATTCTTTAGCGAATTCTCATAAAAAAGTTGAATATTTCAAACTGATAATGGACGATAGAATAGAACCACTTGATGCCTCAGTGTGTATTAGATATATCTTTTATATAGTTAGACATTTTCATTTGGTTTTAACAAGCACTATAAGTATAACTATATGTTAATGCTTGATCTTGTTGCATCTCATATATTTTTTATTCATCTGTACTCACTTTTTCAACAACTAAAATTTTGTTTCATCAGTGAAGAACAATTTTGCTAGTATAACACTTGTCAAACCTATCATCTCATTGCATCTCCTTGAAATTTCAAAGTTATGAGCATACGAAGATTTTTCTAATGCTCATAGAATGTGAAGAAATATTAACAGAAATTTCTTTCCAATAGCAGTTTTTAACATCATGTGACATTCACCTCATTATTATCTTAAAATTCAAATAACATGTAACAACTTGAAATTCAAATAACAACTTGAAACTCAATACAACATCACAATATTTGTACCAACTTAAATTGGGATAAAAAGTTGAATCAACATAACATGCTTAATCACTATCACTAATCTCTAAAGAATCAACAAGTTGCTCTATCTTTTTTAATGTATCCTTATATTTTTGTTTTTTTTCAGCCTTTGAAAGTTTTCGCTCTGAATTAGAATTTGATCTTGAAGTTGCACATGATGAATTGGAAGTTGGTGCAACTTTGTTGAAGTGCGCTTCAAAAGCTTGTTGTGCCTCCGCTTTACTTTTGTAAGATTGATATATGACGCCTTTAAAACCAACAACTTGACTTGATGCTTCCACCCACGTTTCATAAATACCGGGATTATGCTCAACAAACACAACATATATTTTTCCCTATATAAAAATAATAATTAGAATTTTATATAAATAAAATATTAGAACTTAAAATAAACAACTTACCATTTTTTTATGAAAAGAAAAACTGCCTTGCAAATTTCTTGCAAAAAAAAAAACCCCAAACAAATAGACTAAAAGAAAGAATAACAGAATCATAAAAATAGATACCATAAATCATAACTCATCAAGAAATAGAAGCATACCATTCATCAACAAATAGAAGCATACTATCTAACACGAGAACATAACAACGCTTAATTTTCTATGTATATAATCGTATCTTAGATAACATAATTATATTATCTAAATTTATAGTCTCACGGTGTAAAAAACAGAACATCATGCATGATTGTTTCTATATCGAATCTGCAATGTATATCTGATATTCCATAAGAAATGAAGCATCATACCATTTAAACAACACAAACAACTTACACAAAAACCAAAAAAAATGAGCTTTTACCATACCAGCAAAAACAACATAAACAACAAAAAATTTTGAATTTTTCCACGAGGGCAAAGATACATTGTAACAACACAAACAACTTACACAAAATTCAAACAAAAATGAGTAATTTGAATTTTACCAGCAAAGATACACTGTATACGGTGAGAGAGGGAGGGAGCAAGAAGTCCGCCAGCAGGCCTGAGGGAGAGGAAAGCAAGGAGGGGTCAATGCCGCCTCGTCGCGAGGAGGGGAAGCTCCTTTGATGTCTTGTCGAGATCGAGATCAGCAGGGCTTAGTCTCGACAGCGACAGCGACGTAGCGACTGTAGTGCCGAGGGCTCGAGAGGTGTCGACTATAGATCGTCGGCCGAGGGCTGCGGGACACGAGGGCGAGGGCTGCGGGGTGGGGTGGGGTGGGGTGGGGGGGATCACCGCCGCGAGGGAGGCGATTTTTTTCGCCTAGGGTTTCCGAGAGCGTGGTTTCGAGGGCTGCGGGAAAAGTGATTAAACAGGGTTCAGAGGTCGTGGACGAGGGGCTGCGGCTTGCCACGAGGGTTACGCGAAAAAAAATGGAAACTGCGGACGCGAACTTGCCACGAGGGCAGGTCCGCATCGGCGCGTAAACTGCGTTCCCGGTAGAGATATACTATATATATATATTTCGAAAATTAAATTTTTCCTCAAATAATTTGTAAATAATTCATCTCACGCCATTTATTCTTGCAAACCTTTCTAAAAATTTTAAAAAAAAATCTAACTTTTTATAAGATTATTTTCAATTTTAACCCTTGTTTATGGTATTTTTTTATATATACCATATTTTACAATGACTTGTGTATTGATACAATTGTCCTCAGGTCAAGATTGACCAATTTGACTAAGCTCGAGTGAGTTCGAGCTTGTATTTCAATGTTTGACAATATGTGTGAATGATAAGTCAAGTAGGTCAAGGTTGACGGAGACTTGATTGGTGAAGTCCTAACTCGATTATTAGGCAAAGAAAAGTCCTAATGGGACTAGACAAACCTAGTTGAGAACTATGTTAAGTCCAAGGTGAGTTAGCTGGACCTAAACACTTGATATAAGTGAAGTCTTAGTGGGACTAGACAAACCTAGTTGAGAACTAGGTGAAGACCAAAGTGGATTAGTTGGGAGCTAAACACTTGGTACAAGTGAAGTCCTGGTCAGACTAGGCAAACCTAGTTGGGAACTAGGTTAAAACCAAGGTGGGTTAGCTGTGAGCTATATACTTGACACGAGTGAAGTCCAAATGGGACTAGGTAAACTTAGTTAGGAATTATGTTAAGACCAAAGCGGGTTAGTTGGAAGCTAAACACTTTGTATAAAGACCTAGTTGGAAAGTAGGTAAGGAAAACTCCAAGTCGGTCAAGGGTTAATCGGACACTTGATGAAGAAACCCTAATATGTCATGGAAGACTTTGGGATGGACTAAGAGACCTAAAACCAGGGTTAGGGTTTTAGGGGAGTGGTCAGTCGATTTCCTCAATCGACTGAACCAGTCGATTAGGCAATCGACTGGGCTAAGGCTGAAATCGCGAGAGCACAAAAAGTTAGGGAATTGACTGGCCAGTCAATTCAACCCAAATCAGTCGATTGGGTGATCAACTGGGAGATGGCTTCTTCGTGAGAGAAAAGGGCTGAATCGGTTGGGCCAATTGATTCGGATGAGCTGAATCAATTGGTTCAATTGATTCGGCTGGTGTTTTCTTCTATTTGTCAAAAATAAACAGAGAGTTAAGGAATCGATTGGTCAGTCGATTCAACCCATTAGTCAATTGGGCAATTAACTGACGGCAGGTTAGCGAGAACATAGAAGGTGTCAGAATCAGTTGGGAAACCGATTCGGGCATTCCTAATCGACTGGTCAATCGATTGGAGAAAACATAAGAGAACCATTGGAGTATTAAATAGCTGGATTTTCTTGGATCTGAGTGGAATCGATTGAGGCAATCGACTAGGAACCCTAATCAGACGATATAAAAGGTTTTCACTACAGATTGAAAGACAACTCTTCACTCCGCTATTGTTGCTATTTCTTGTGAGCTTTTGGAGAAAGTGCAGCTAGATTTCCAAGCATCTAGAGACGATTTCAAGCTTAAAGAAAGCAAGATAAGTAAGAGTTTATTATTGTAAATCTTGTAAGATTTATCTGTATTTGCTTATTTCTTGTTGTATTTCTTCGTGAGCTTGTACAAGGCTTCTTCACCTCAAGGAAGGAGATCATTCATAGTGAATGCGGGTGTAAGGAGAGTGGACCCTTGGATTAGTCACCTCAAGAAAGTGGATACCAAGTAAAGAAGAAGGTGTTAGCATTGCTTTAAGTCTTTCGTTGTGATAAATCTATAACGAGCAAAAGCAAGCTATTCGTCCCCTCCCCCCTCTAGCTCTTGACATGTCCTAACATTGTATTGGTGTAATCTTCTTCAAGTCAAGATTGACTAAGTTGAATAAGCTTGAGATGGCTTTGTTGATGCAATCAACCCAAGTGTGATCGAGTGGATCATGAGTTTTAATATGTGTGTCAATATGATTAAGTTAGGTTGTCATGTTAGTTTGATATGTGTGTTTGAGTCATGCAGGACTTGGTGAATCACACATGAAGTACGCATCCGAGGGACGAGAGTCGAAGGAAGAGGACTCCGAGGGAAAGCCGGGGAAGTAGACTTCAAGGGTATACGCGAAGGATGGCATGGAGGCAAGCCATGGGCTTGTGTGCGCATCCGAGGGATAAGCCAGGGGAAGAGAACTTCAAGGAGCGAGTCAAGGGAGTGGACTTCAAGGCATATGTGAAAGATGGACTTCGGAGTGAATTTGAGTGGAAATGTAAGCTGGGCAGTCGATTGCGAGAAGGGTCAGTCGACTGCTAGTGTAAAACTGAAATTCACAGAAAGAGCAGTCGACTGGTCCAGGCACTAGTCGACTGATCTATTCGAAAATATAGCCGTTGGCTAGTCACTGGCTGGGCATCAGTCGACTGCCCCTTGGGATTTGATGCCATCAAACTTTAATCCCCTTGGAAGGCCTTCTCTTTCATCTTCTTCCATAGAACATTAGATTCAAGAAGGCATCACAACGCGAAGAATTTGATAATTCTGTTGCATTCAGTTCTTTATAATTTACATTATTTCGTTATGTTATGTTTTCATAAAAATAAGATTCATGCTTATATCTGTGTTTTCCTATTTGGGTTCTGACTTGGTTCATAGAATTCATTCACACATAGAATTTCAAGTTCTTTCAAGGAATTGATGGTTTGCTGCTATACGTGTTCTTGAAAAGCTTTAAAGAGATAAGAAGAAGAGCAACAAGAAGAAAATTTAATGCCAAAAAAAATTCAGCATCATCGATGGATGAATTATTGACGGAATAAAAATTTGGTCGGTAATTTTCGATAGTATTCGATTTCGGTCGGAGATTAAGATTCTATACATGTGACATGAGGTGTTTCCTGTCTGATAATTCCGTCAATATTGTTAATTTTTTTTAGCGTAATAATTTATTAATTTGGCCTAAAACATAACTGGTGGGGTTGAGGATCCATGGTTAACACGTAGACGGAAGAAGATATATATTAAGATTCACCGAGTCTAAGTGACTCTCTCAGACTTTCGAGACCTCCTCGGAAAAGTAGACTTTTGATACCACCTCGGACAGGCCTACTCTTGAGACCTCCGCGGGAGGATGGATCCCCAATGTCATCCCGGGGAGACAGACGTCCGAGATTACCTCGGGAGGATAGATCTCTGAGATCATCTTCGGAAGACAGACTCCCGGGACCCTCCCGGGCCAAAGGACCTCGAGATCATCTCGGAGGAGCAGAGCTCAAGGATCATCCTATCCGATAGCCCAACCTCAAATAATCGTCTCTTTTTTTTAGATCTGCGGATAATCATCACCGATAATTATTGGATAATCATGACCCATAATATGTGGCCATTAAGGTCTTAATTATCGTAACGGTCGGAATTTAATTACTATAGGAGTCGTTACCAGGGTTATCCAATAACCGACAATTGAGAGGACGTGGAGAAGAATGGGGGGCACGTGTGACCGCCGCCTCAGGTATATAAGGTACTCCAACCCCCCATATAAGGAGGTTACGCTCATCTTATCCATACTACTTGTTAGTTCTTTTCCTTCCACATACTCGAGTGTTGACTTGAGCGTCGGAGTAGACTACGTCGAAAAATCTCGGGTATATTCCAATTAATGCTCGTGTTAATCTCGCAGGATAAGAGTTCTTTTTTTTTCGTCATCCTTCTCGTGGATTGGACTCTAGTAATTAACCATCGGTATCAATTTCTTCTACAACAATAAGGTTTAAGAGGACATAACAGAACAAGAGGAAGAAAATTTAATAATATGATTTAAAAGAATAAGGGTACTTATGTGGAGGCAGGTGAAGGGTTGGCGATGAAAAGACTTTTTTTTTAATGTGTTTTTTCCAAAAAAAATATTTATTTAAACCTATTATTTTGGACTGCATCCTCGACTCCATATTGTTTCTATTTAAATAATCGGATGTCGACAATTTATTAAATTAGTCGGCCGGCATTCCTAACTCTCGAATTTAGTCACACATGCAGCCAAGTCCGTTGACTAGACTTCCTCCTCTACCATCATATTTTAAAGCTGCTATTCCACACCCAAAAAAAAATTGTGTTAAACTTAGTCTTATGTTAAAACTTGTAGCAAATCTGAAAGGCAATAAAGCATGTTATAAGTATATAAATTAATGAAATTTTGTACCATCAGAATTTTATGTTTTTAAATTTAAATTATCAAATTAGTGTCAAACAAAGATTAATGACATTTTTGTTTTTTCCAAAAGAAAAAGTGAAACATGAGTACCTAATATGTAAATAATGAACCGTAGTTATACAAAAATAAATTAAAAAAATATAGTTTCTTATTTCGATATATTTGGAATATAAGATCTTTTAATTTTTTGCACATTTCTTAATAGTACAGCCCATACAATATTAACGAAAGTATTTTGATAGTGACTCCGTGTTGTTAATTTTCAAACTGGTCGATGTCAAATTTTGGACTTGCATATCCACCATTATTTTCAAACACAGGCAAATCAATTAACTACACAAACTGTTCTGCCATAAAATTTTTGATATTTAAGGTGTTAAATTGAAACTTTTGTTAGGACTTTGTAGAAAATCTAAATGGCAATACAGCAGCAGTATTGTTAGGACTTGGAAGCAGTGCAGAATTATTAAGAGCTTAAGCTTCCACTGGGCAGATGCAGGCAGAGCAGAATCATTAAGAGCTTTAGCTTCCACTGGTCAGATGCAGCAGCTCTTTCTTTCTCGGTTTCTGGAAATAGTAGCAGTGATGCTCTTCGTCCTCGGCCAATCCTCATCTTCAGGTACGTTTAGGAAGGAATTAATCCTAGTCCGGTATTGTGGATTTAAAAGACAAATCAACTTATTTTGGACTTCACCAAATATGCACCCCTTTTGTTCTTTAAATTCTCTCTTTTCACTCGACTTGCTTCATTTCATCCATTATTATTGCTCAATCGGCAGTGGAATAAGAAGGTCTTTTGGAAATATTATTGCTTAACATTAAAGGTATTTATAATCTATAGTCGATCAGATGTAATTCCAATGGATTAAAAATCTTTAAATATTTTTATGTGAACGGTATTTATAACTCGGGATATTATGCGTGCAATGATGTTTATTTATCAAAACTCGAGACGATAATAAAAGTATTTGATATAAATTTAAGATCGTTTGTCTCTCTACTGTAAAGTTCAAAATAAAAGAAAATTAATTTAAAATACAATAATGTTTATTTGATATAAATTTTAGAATTTTTAAGATCCTTAAATAGAAGAGTGTTTTTGAATCAATTTTCAACTAGTCAGTTGACAGTTGGTTTGGACGGGCAATAAATAGGGCAAATGAATGTTATTTGGCAAATATTTATTTATTTATTTACGATCGTTGGTACAGGAGATATAATGATCCAGAACAGATCGCTTGTGAATGGCCAGATTTTGACATCGACAGCAGAGATGTTCCAACTGGGCTTCTTCAATCTAGAAAATAGTTCGGCGAAGGGATACTTAGGAATCTGGTACTGCAATTTCACACCTCAAGAAGGCATTGTGGTATGGATCGCCAGTAGGAACAAGTCTGTCAACACATCCATGGCATCCTTCAACCTCACTTCCGATGGAAATTTAATCTTATTTGAGGAAGACAAAATCGTCTGGTCTACGGGAACGAGATCCACTGAACTCAATTCTGCACGTTTGCAGCTTTTAGATTCTGGAAACCTCGTGCTGAACGACAGCAACTCGATTCTATGGCAGAGCTTTGAGCACTCAAACGACAGCAACACACAGCTCCCTGGCATGAAGTTCGGATTTGTCAGCCGGACCAACACTTCACGGCGGCAAGCGTCGTGGAAAAACGCCACGGATCCTTCTCCGGGAGACTACATCCATATGATTCGTGCTCTACCTATTCCGGATTCGGTCATTTTTAACGGATCCACCAAATACCATCGTAGCGGCCTATGGAACGGATATGGGTTCGTCGGCTATCCATCGATAGCGAGCAACCAGGTGGCCAACCCAGTAAATTACACGTTTGTGTCCAACGAGAACGAGAGCTATCTTATGGTTAATTACAAAGCCTCACCTACTCCGGTACTGATACGGTCAACGTTGTGGGCAAATGGAACCATCCAACGTTGGCTTCTTGACAGAGGTGGCAATAGAGAGTGGCAACTTCTGTCGTCGATTCCGGCGGACGAGTGCGATAAGTACAATCTCTGCGGCCGCAACAGAGTGTGCACCAATAAATACGTTGCTGTCGAGTGCCAGTGCCTGGACGGGTTCGTAAATATTACGGAGAACGGAAGCGAGGCCGGATGCCAGAGGAAGAAGCCTTTGAATTGCTCGTCGAACCAGTTTTCCAAGGTGCAGAACGTGAAGGTGCCCGACTCTGAGAACGCCACACCACGAGGAAACATGAGTCTCGATGACTGCAAGAATGTGTGCTTGAATGATTGCTCATGCGTGGCGTATGCGGTGATCAGTGGGTCGTATGGATGCATAACTTGGCCTGGTGATCTGTTGGATCTCAGAACTTTTGTCGATGAAGGAGATGATTTATACGTTCGGCTCGCAGGAGAATTAGATCACCCAAGTACGATCAATCAAACATCTATCTTCTTTTTTTTTTTACTAATTTATCCATTAATTTGTTTATTCATTAAACCCTTTAGCACTTAGCAATCAGTATTTTTTTTTTCATTTGCAAGATAAATCAAATAAGAAATATCCATTATTATCTGTCATTAACTCGTATCATGTTACAATTTCCCTTTGAGACGTCCAATGAAATTTGTATATATTTTTCATGTTTGTTTAGGGAAAAACAGCACTGGCAGAAGAATTCTATTTATTGTCATCTCTATTGCTGCAGCACTGTTGTTTCTTTGTGCCATTTTTATTTACCGTCGAAGAACAAAAGCGACGATACGAAGAGGGAACCTACTTGCTGCAACATTCAGTATGGCTACTGAACTATTATTATATGGTGTTTGAACTTATATGACTGCTATTATTTACTACGAAAACTATCTTTTGAATAGACCATAAAGATCAACATGAAATAAGAGGTGTAGAATCTCTATTGTTTGATCTAGAGGTTATCAAGATAGCTACGGACAACTTCTCTGATAGAAACAAGCTAGGCGAAGGAGGATTTGGGCCTGTTTATAAGGTTAATCCTAAGATTTAAGAAATGTTTTATATAACTGTGGATGATTCTTCGACTTGATAAATTAGTAATAATTCTGGTGACATTTGAAAACAGGGAACACTGGAGAATGGAGAGCATGTAGCAGTAAAAAGACTTTCAAGAAGCTCAGGACAAGGACTAGATGAGTTGAAAAATGAAGTATTTTTGGTTGCCAAACTTCGACACAGAAACCTAGTGAAGTTGTTGGGCTGTTGCTTAGAATCAGAGGAGAAACTACTCGTTTATGATTACCTTGCTAATACAAGTCTTGACAAGTTTTTGTTTGGTATAGTTTCAATCTCCATTTTTACATGATAACATCCTCAATACCTAGGAGTTTTTTGATCTAGCTAATAGAGTACTTAATAGTATACTTGTTCAATGCCATTCACGAATATATGTTCTGAGATTGGTTGTGTATAAGATTAGATGAATAGTTTAATCCTCTATTTCACACACCATGATCGTCAAAATTAGTAACCAAATATTATAATGGATGATGTAGATAATTCAAAGAGAAAGCAAATGGATTGGACAAGAAGGTTTAAGATCATTGAGGGCATCAGTCGAGGACTTCTTTATCTTCATGAAGATTCACCACTCAAGATTATTCATCGGGACTTAAAAGCCAGTAACATCTTATTAGATGCAAACATGGATCCTAAAATTTCAGATTTTGGTCTTGCGAAGCTTTTTGGTGCAGATGAAACCCAAGGAAACACTAAAAGAATTGCAGGAACTTTGTATGCAAATATTCTATTTTCATTGTCTACCAAATTTAATAATTCAAATGAACAAAAAGTTTCAAAGAATAGAAAAAGTCTTAATGTGTTTTTCTTGTTAATGACAGTGGATACATGGCGCCGGAATATGCCCTTCATGGGCTCTTCTCAATTAAATCAGATGTGTATAGCTATGGTGTGTTAGTTTTGGAGATCCTAACTGGTAAGAAGAATAGTGGTCACCGAGGATCCGAATATCCTATTGAACTTATTACTCATGTAAGTACTAATTCTCCCTTTGATTGAGTGATAAGAATTTGATACATATGTTATTCAAATGAAGTAAATCTTTTAACTACACCTGCTGTCACCTCACTTTAGGTGGTATGGCGCCATTGGACCCAAGGAAGTGCCCTGCAAGTGATTGATCAAGATCTAGTTGAACAATCTCAAGATCTACAAATATTAAGGTGCATACATATAGGTTTACTATGCGTGCAAGAAGATCCAATTCAAAGACCCACCATGGGCAATGTTGTGCTAATGCTCAACAGCCTCTTTGTTAGCCTTCCCACTCCTTCAGCACCGGCATTTCTTAGTATCCGTAATACCACCAGTGAATCAAATGGCGTTCTGAAGCGAGATAACTCTAGCGGAAGCAAGGGAATTCTAATGAACATTTCTGAAAATGAAGTTTCAATATCTGAGTTGGAACCTAGATAGTAGGAAAGTTAACTTCTCATATATATATGAACTGCCAATATTATGTTTCAAGTTGATGCCTATTTATGTAAAGTTTAACTGAATGTTTAGCTTCAGGTTTATTCTAATTTGCATTTGATCTAGTTTATGCCTAGATCTGTTCTTAATTTGTTTAAAGTTACTGATAACTGGATCGTGTTGAATGATCAAGAGCACCCCATAAGCTCAGTATTAGGCAACAACAAAATCTCCGCAGGGCGGATAGGTATACTTGTGTTTTGTGATTGGGTTGTACAATAAATCAAGGAAATGGTCTTTTACTGTCTTCTTGTTTTGGCAGATAGGTATAGAATGCAAAGTCATGTTTGCATACAAATTTTATTTAAAATAGACAATTAAGATGCACTCATAAGTCACAATTCTATGGTCAAATTCATCAGTAAGCAACTAGAAAAAAACAGAGCATATATTTCAATGTGGCAGAAACAAAATAGAAAGGATATAATTAAACATCAAAACAAATGGCGGGGAGAGAAAAAATCGCCCCACGAACCTGGCCTCTTTGGCATTCCTTCACTTATTTGAGTATAATTTTTATCATAAATTAATACTATAAATTTTTTATGTTTCTAAATTATAATTAAATCATATTAAGTGATACAATTTTCAATTGGTTTTCGTTTGGCTTTCCAAAGCAACTTAACACTGGTTACGTTCCATAGAAGGGAGGAATTGATGCTTGTGGTAGGACGTGTTCTTGCAAATCTTTAAAGAGATAAAGAAGAAGAGTTGCAAGAAGAAAATTCAATAATTTGATCTAAAACAGAGTTTTAAGAGGAGACAAAAGAATAAGAACAAGAAAATTTAATAATTTGATTTAAAAGAATACGGGTACTTTTGTAGAGGTAAAAAGACTTTCTTTTCTTTTAAAGAGTGTTTTCTCCGTAAAAATATTTTAATTATATCAGTTATTCTCGGCGTTACATTGACGGGTCATAAACTCAATATTATTTTTATTTACTTTTTTAATAGGAGATTGACAATTTGTTAAATTAAACAGGAGATTGACAATTTGTTAAATTAAACTTCCTGCTCTACCATTGGGATGAGAAAAATTCGCATGACCAAGATGTCTAGAGAATAAATTCAGATGAAATCATATATTTATCTTCTGTTTTTTATGTATTAATCATTATTCAGACTAATAATCTTATAATTTATCTTCTGTGTAGGCTCTAAGATAGATTATAGGGGCAATGGGGGCGATTGAAAAATCTTTTACCACTAAGAGAGACAAAAATTAGGTTAAACCAAATAAACTGATCAAATTTTAAAATTTGATTTTGTTCATTTAAAATTTTGATTTTTTCCTAAAAAAATTAATTAAGTCGGTTTAGGTTAGATTTTAAATTTTCTTATTCTATTAAATCGAATAAATCAAATTTTTAAGTAAATATTAAAATTTCAGATCCTATTTTTTAAAACCGATATCGGATTTTTAAACAAAATCAAAATTTTAAACTCCAATTAAAAATTTTTAATTAATTCAGTTAAACTTATCTAGAAAATAATGAATAATTTGACTAACTAAATGAAAAATACTATCTATCCTCTAATAGTTAGTAAGTAATTAAAGATTAGACATTTGCTTAAAAAATAGATAAATTATTTTAAATTATTATTTTCAAAATTGATTTTTATTTTAAAAATCATACTTGGATTTTAAGAGATGCTCAAATTCTTCATTTAGAATTGTTTTTTCCATACTTAGATTATTCATCTGCACTCTTAAAAAAAAGTTGAATTACACTTGGAATTTTCAAAATAGCCTCAGTTTTTTAAAAAAATGTTATTATTATCTTCGTTTGAACAAAATTTCATTTCTTTTTGAAAATCTTGGTTGAGAAAGTTTTCAAATAAAAATCGTGATTATTTAGGGGGCGTTTGATAAATGGGTTTAAAAGGTAGGAATGAGAATGAAATCTATTTTATTCCCATTGATGATGCCTAGTATACGGAAATCGAAATCAAAATAAGGACATGATACCCTTAATTTCATAATCCACCCTCCACTAGGTTATGACCAAATCCATAAACCCCTCAATCAAATTCATTATCATTTATATTATCAAATTTATATCATGCGCTCCTTAGAATTTTTTTTTTTTTGAAAGCGAGTCTATTTAGAATTTTTTTATTTCATTTAAAAATTTACTTGGAATTTTTTACTTGAAATTCTTTCAAAGAAAACTGATTTGACGTGGAATTTTTTAACAAAATGATTTTACTTAGAAAATTTTTAGTAATCGTGAGTTTACTTAACAAATTTTCAAATGATGATTGTTCCGGAAGGAATCGTCGTCGATGATCAATCACCGATTTTGCCCCTGTAGAAGTTTCTATGGAGGGAAGGAACTTTTTTTCCTGCGAGATTAATACGAGCGTTAGGGGACACACCGGAAGTTGTCTGGCGGAGTCCACTCCGACGCTCAAGTCAGGATCTTGATAGAGAATGAAGGCAACTGGGGAGGAGAAAAGTATTAAGTAAGGACAGTACATAATCCTCATACCGGAGGGGCCGAGCTACCTTTTATACCGATGGAGGTGGATTAGGCATGCTCCCTCGATCTGTGCCACGTCTCCGCGATTTGAGCCACGTTGCCCCCCTCTTTCGGGGCTTACTGGATAGCTTTTGAAACGGTCTGCGCTATTATTACGTTTCGACCATTGCGATATTTAAGGGTTGTGATGACCCCTTATAACGGAGATGCTTATCCATAAGCAAGGAGGGGGTTCGTACTTGAGGTCGGTCGTCACTAGGACTCCGCCTCCCGAGGTGATCTCAGAGTCTTTTGGGGGGGGGAGGGTCCCAAGGCCCGGGTTGTTTCGATCTGATGTGCCGCGCCACGCAACTTCTTCATCCTCGTGCTTACCCCGGGCTGTTCAACTCTATCACCAGTCTCTCCCTTCAAGTCTGATCGAAGAAAGTGTAGCTCACTGATCGGACTACCGTGGTGATGAAGAAGCTGGGCCTTGTCAGTTTTTGTTTTTCTCTTCGTCCTCTACTGCTTCGCTGGAGGCCCGTGGGGCCTAAGATATATCCAGTGATCTTCGGGACTCTAGCTGGTCTTTTGAACATGTCCCGTATCTCTGCGAACATTGCAGTAGCCAAGGCGACGAGGTTGCTCAGCGTATGTAACAAGGCCACGTGTCTCTTCCCCCGTTTTGCGGCGATATCTTCTTGATACGTATTGCGGGCTATACGAAGCGACGGCAGTAAGGGCTATCCGTTCCCCGAGACAGCCCGTTAATGCCACCGACGTTCCGTTCTCCTATTGCTCAGAGGGATGTGTCGCAACCCTATAAAAGCGGGTGCAACGGCCCTCTGCGGCCTCCTCACCCTATCTGCCGTCCAGAGTTCTCCTTGCTTAGCTATCCGTCTTGCCGCCATGTCTTTTCGACGAGAGTAAGTCTCCTTTCATCATGTTTTTCCCGTATTCTATTTCCACGGATCCGATAGAGAAGAAAAAGAAGTCCTTAGGCGACGACGAGTGCTCCCTGAAAGGATTAGGATTTCGTTCCGAGTGGTACGAGACTATCCTTTCCTAAGTTAGGTTGGAATCCCTTCAGGCTGCCTGCCAGAAATACGATATCCCGGTAGATTGGGAGGTAAGGGTCCCTACCTCAGGTCAATCACCGGTAACCACCTGTGAGGGTTTGTACACTTTCTTTCTGGGACAACTAGAACTAGGGCTTCGCTTCCCTATTCCTCCTTATTTCATGAATGTTGCCCAGTACTTTCATATCCCGCTCCAACAACTGGCTCCGAATGCTTTCGCCCAAATGGGTGGGGCCCTCGTCCTCTTCAAGCTTTTTGACATTCCTTTGACCCCCCCTTTCTTCCATTTCTTTTTCGTCCCAGTTGGGTCTCGGGGGGCATTTAGCTTTATCGCCCGTCCTGGCCACAGATTTCTAGGGGGGCTCCCTTCCTCTCACAAGGGATGGAAGGAGAGATTTTTTTATATCCGGCTTCCCGAGCGTCCCTTCAGCCACATCCACTGGACGGAGAACCTGCTTCCTATCCCGGACCTTGGTGACTTCCAACAGGACGCAGGATATCGGAGAGCCAAGGGTATCCTAGCCGGGATGGAATTCCATGGACCTCAATTGGTGCAGTGCGAGGAGCTCCTCTATCGGGCCGAGATTAGTCCGAAAATTATACCCCTCAGCTCTAGCCTTCGTAAGTTATTTCGTACATGGTACAGTTCCTGGTTAATGCTGACTGATGCCCTCTTGTTTTTTTTCCAGGTGACATTATGTTTTCCCTCATGATGAATAAGCTCCTGAAGTGGGACCAGACTACCGAACAGGCATTGGTCCCAGGCTTAGTGTCTTCGACCTCCGCAGGAATCCCCACTGAGGGTGACGAGGTGGTGGGGGAGTCATCTGCAGGCCTAGCAGTGCCAGGGGCCCCCCTAGACATCGGAGCCTTGTAGTTGCCCCCGGTCCTGGAAGGGGGGTCAACTGTTCCTACTACCAAGGCCCAAAAGGGAAAAGCGACGTCTCCTCCGTCGGTCGTACCTTCAGAGATCCACGTGCTTGAAAAGAAGTGTCGGGAGCGTCGATCCCAAAGGGATCGCTCCTTGAAGCGGTTGAAGAAAGGCTCATCTCCAGCGTTTTTGTGCTCGGCTATCCCCGAGGATGCGGCTTCACGATCATCGGGCGTTCGGGAGGGGTCTTCTTCTCCTGTCGTTGAGACGCCCCTTTTTGTCGTCAATGCCCCAACTCTCCCGGTCGACCCTCCGGCTGTTCCCCAAGGCAAAGAGGTGTCCATGCATCTTCCGCCGCGACATATCTACAACCAGCAAAAGCAAGTTATTCACTTCTCCTCCCCCCTCTCTAACTCTCGGCCTGTCCTAACAACTTGCTCTCAGAGTCATTCTATAAAGATATATAAATACTCCTTCATAGAATAAAAGAAAAATTATTATTGGAATACAACCTAATATTGATTAGGTTTTCTCTTCTCTCTCCCTCTCCCTCTTCCCTTCTTGTTGCCACCCACAAAGGGGCCACCTCCTTTGGTTGTGCCGCCACCACCCACCTCCGGCAATCCCCTTTGCCGCAAGCTCTTTTGGTCAACCACCCTACCACTAACCCAACTGCCGGATAGCACCTGCTGATCGGCCAATACTCGTTGAACAACAACAAAAGTTGTTGGGCATCAACATGGAGTTGTTGTCCTGACTTGTGCCACTTGGTTGCTTTCGCCGTTGGGCACAAATTAGGTTGTGGGGTCTTCTCTCGAATCGTGTTGTCTTCTACTTTGGTTAGTACCAAATCGGAGACAAAACTTGTAACTTAGAGAAGTCATCATGAAGGTATCCCGGCGTGGATATGAATAGAGACAAACTTTGGAAAGTTTGCTAGTTGATGTTGTTTCCTCTACACGTCATACAACTGTTATATTTTCTTTATGAAATTTATTCTACGATTATGTCTCGCATGTGTGTATCATGTATGTATGTGGTGGGTGTGTCACGCCCCGAGGAGCTGCCTGTCTGATACTGACCGGACGGCCGCTCCCTCGATCGACGGACAATTCGGAACCCTAACCTCTACGACCACCTCAGATGGCTGTACCGCAGCCTATAGGGCTGGGACAACCGTCTGAAATACACAAAAGCGAGACGACGATAAAAGCTGCGTACCGGTACGACTTACGACAAAACCCAAAACGAAATCGAGGCCTCCATGGCACACAAAAGTACAACTATCCTGCCGTAACATAGACGTCACAAAAGAGTATAACATACCAACAGCGGAAATGAAAAGAAATACAATGAATAAAAGAAACAGGTACCAACATGTACCCCAACCAAAAGACAGGCGAAAATCATCTCGGAGACACATGAACTGGGACAGGCTGCTGAACAATCCAGACGATCATCCTGATAAGAGAAAAAAAAAACATAGCCAACGGGATGAGTTCTAAGAACTCAGCGAATACAGTCTAATGTGCATAGGAAGAAATAATAGCAGTAAGTCACCATCAATCTATCACAATAATAAACATAAAGTGCAGTAATAATAAAAGCAGATCTAAACCAGCAGACGAGAAGTATACCTACCTGTGCCGAACCATCCCCGTAGTATGCATGTCAAGCAAGTGCAGCAATCAAGTAGAGCAATCACAACCAGATGCATCAATGCACAGTATGCTCATGATGCAGCATGGGTCACCCCTGACACCAATCGGCTACTATCGCCTCTACGCGAAACCGAGTGGGTAGGGCTCTGACCGGGTCCTCCCTCCACTTAAACGGCCATCGTCGTGCCTCACACGACACCGAATGAGCCGGGTCTCAGACCCTGAACGTACTCTGTCATCGGACAAAGTGACGTTCCCTGCCCCTCACTATCATCGGATAGGTAGGGGACCTGTCGGAGCGCCGTGGCCTATAATCCACTAACGAAGAGTGGAACTGGGACTACACGACAGGTAAAGTGGCAGGTATGACGACCCATCTCAACCACTAGGGGAGTCAAAGGTCGCCTGCATATGCCCCTACACGAGTAGCAAGTACGACGACCCATCTCAACCTCCAGAGAGTCAAAGGTCGTCCCCTATGCTACGTGCAACAATGATGCATGTCACTATCCCATGCATCATCCACTATCTATCTCTGCTGTCATCTACATGATATGCAGTAGTCCAGATAACCGGTAAGCACCAATACCTAAATCCTAGCGTAAGGTATAAGGTATGATGTCCGCAGATCCAATAAACACAGTAGCATGGAACAATAAACAATAATCCCTCAGCAGATAGCAAGTGCCGAAATATAGTACAGGAATAAAACTAACAGGTATCCCTACTACTATCATATCTAACTATGCATAGTAAAGGTACCCGCCTTCAAATGCGAAGTCTGTGTCCAAACAGAACTTCAGGTCCACCCGTCCGTACCAAGTCAACGTCCTGTATATAAACACAATTTAGCAAATTCTACAATAATTAAATTAACTAAACAACATATCTTACCTAAGTAGATCCATTTAATTATTTTATCTTTTAATTTCCCCTAACTAATAATTAACCTAAAACAGCCTTCCCCAAGAGAAACAACCCAAACTGCTCAGGTCAAAGAACCAGACTCAAGGAAACCAATATCAAACTGTGATACACATCAGGGGATTTCCAACTCATCTAATCACAACTAATATAGAAGCAGATCATCCACCAACTCACGACACCAACAACACGAGCACAAAACCTAAGGGTGGAAGCACAAATCCAACACCATATCAGAATTCAACAATCTGATCAACACCAAATGACCAGAAGAAATCGAGATCCCATAGCCCCTGCTCAGAACTGATCTAACCAACAGCATCACCAAAGCAATCGACATCAAAACTAAAGAAATAAGCTATCGTCGCACGTTTGCAAACACATAGCTAATTAACTTCTCAAATCATCCAAAATCAAAGACCAAGATCGACCAGTAATGGCCAAGAACAGAAAGGTAATTAGTTATGATCGAACAACAAATGCCCCAATCAAATTCCTAAACAGAATCCCCATCCAAAACCTAATACCTCAAATATCAAGCGAAGACACAATAACACTAATCACATTCCCTATCAGATCTCCAAATCCAATTCAAGGAAACAAATCCGATTTACAATTACAAAACCAACATGAGAAGAACACCTTCCTTACCTGCGATTTGGCCGTAACCGACGACTCCCCACTCAGACCCGGCGTGATCAGAAGGCTTCCTCCTTCCCTGAAGTACCAAACCCCCAAACCAAAGGACGATCACCGCTCAACCATAGGCGATCGTCGAGATAACGAAGTGATGCTTCCAAATCGGAATAGAAATGTCGATCACTCAAGAAATCAGGTAGAACTCAACCAGATCTGGCACACAAATCTCATACCTTCCGGGCGTGGGTTGGTCGACAGTAGCTCGCGTGCCCTAACCCTTTCCCACGCCGACGCTTGACAAGTCGAAGAGGAGAAGGATCGTTGGCACCCATCTCAGTTTCCCTCGGCTGCGCTTCATTTCTCTGGAAGGAGAAATGTCTGTGGTCAGTGGAGACGCAGAGGATCCTTGGAGATGGCTCGGCGAGATCGAAGAAGGAGAAGAAGAGGAAGACGATAGGGGCGCGATCTCAGGTTGGCTTCGTGCGCAAGAGATAAGTGGGAGAACTCGGTGAAGATGCGTTGGCTGCTATCTAGGGCACGGAAGGGAGGAGAAGAACCAGGTGTTGGCTGCGGCGTAGGGGAAAAAGCAGAGTTATAAGTGGGGTCTTTTTGCATTACAGCCCCCACACTTCACCTAATGAAATTTAAGCCCTTAATTTCCCCCTTTTTACCTTTTAGCCCTTCATTTTCATTTTTTTTATATATTCTAACATTCTCCCCCACTAACAAAAATTTAGTCCCCAAATTTATTATCCACATGTGTCAGATATGATCATACAGTATAAAATACTGAACGAATCTCTCACACGTACCTCAATCAAACAAGAGGGGGTAACGAGCTCGGATAATATCCTCGAGCTCCCAGGTCGTCTCGACATCCAATTGACGCTACCGTCCGACCCTGACTAGCCGGATCGTCTTGTTCCGTAGCTGACGCTCCCGTAACCCCAACATCCACCAATGTACCTCTTCATGAGTGGCGTCAGACTAAAACGGAACAGACACCTCAGATGATATATGGGTGGGGTCTGACACATAACCTCTCGCCATGGATACATGGAACACGTCGTGGTTGCCGGTCAAAGACGGTGGAAGTGCTAGACGATAAGCTACGGCTCCAATCCTTTCCAGAACCTGGAATTGACCAATATACCGTGAAGCTAGCTCACCTCTAAGACTAAACGTTTCACCCCTTCCGCGGGTGAAACTCGAAGAACAACATGATCACCCGAAGCAAACTCTATGGGTCTGCACCTCCGGTCACCATAGCTTTTCTAGCGATCCCGCGCTGCTAATAATCTCCGTCTGACAATCCATACTTATTATTCTGCCTCGTGTTGAACTCTCTGGGGTCCTAGCAGCTGAGTCTCACCGACCTCATCCTAGAGGGTGGGTGTCCTGCACGCCCTACCATACAACGCCTCAAACGGTACCATCTGTATCGCCGAATGAAAGTCATTGTTGTAGGCGAACTCCACCCAAATGCAAATGGTCCTCCCAACTGCCCCCAAAGTCCATCACACACGAGCGCAGTAAGTCCTCTAGAACCAAAACGGTACGCTGGGACTGCCATCTGTCAACAGACGAACAACTAAACTGAATCGCAGCTATGCACTTGTAGCTCGTAGGAGACTCCTACCAGATTCCAGAGAAATCCCTAAAATCTAGTAATCTTCCTATCGTACATCTCTACTAAGTGATCCGTCGAGTCCATCCTACGGATCGAAGGAGAGTGCGTAGATTTGGTTAATCGTTCAATTATCACCCAAATCGACTCGTGTTGCCTCCATAAACCAACGTACTAGGCTTTCTCTCATAGGGAATTCTTCAAGAGTAAGACCGCTAGTCTCTGACGCTCCCTGTGGGTTATGAGCCCACCACGCTACCCACTGCGTCAATCGACGTATCAATAGTCTAGATACGAAGACTCTCCATGTCCTTTTTCCATGTCGTTCCGCAGACAGGAACGTTTCTAATCCCTGTACACCGGGTACATCGGGTGCATCCTGAGGGATATCGTAAAACTAGGTCAATGCACCACAGAGAGTTAAATATCTCCGCAACTGGTGGTGATCCCAAAACCACACTATCTATTACGGAATAAACTATTCCCGGCCACACCACGGGGATCCCTCCGTCTGATGCCTCAAGGTTACTCTGTCTCGGACAACCAAGGATAATAATCTCTAACCGGAGCACACCAAGCCTGATCGACAACAATGTCTAATCATCCCGANATTTTCCTTGTTATATTGTTAAACCAAATACGTTATATTTATTACTAAACGCCGTTATATTGGATTTCGGTCAGTAATTTCAATTCCGTGGACTCGAATTCTATTTAGAGAAATGACAGTGAGAGTGAAAATCACAGTGAATGATGTGATACGACGTGACATGATGTGGCACTTTATATGCACATGTCCGATTATCGCTTGGACACCATCGGTGATTTCGGCCACCGCCCCGAATCAAACTATACTCTGGGGGGCACGGTGAATCCGTCGGAAATCATACATGCAAGATGCCACGTTATTCATTATGATTTTTACTCTTCAATTTTCACTCTCCCCATCATTATTCTTCTATTTAAATCTCTCCCAATCTTACATCCGCCGGTACCCAGTCCACTGCGCGCCATGGCCTACTTCACTTCGGCGCTCGCGTTCGTCGCGCTTCTACTATGGAGGCGGATCACCGCCGATGGCCCTCAGACCAGCATCATCCTGAACTCCTGCAGCTTATACAACGTGACCAACACCACCGCTTTCGCCGCCACTCTCAACCTCACCTTCGCCGACCTCCACTCCACCATCTCCTCTGCTGCTCCCGGCAGCTCCTCCTCTCACTTCGCGACCGCGCGGATCAACGACCCGCTATTCTACGCCCTCTTCCAGTGCCGCGGCTACCTCTCCACCGCCGACTGCCTCACTTGCCTCTCTGCCGCCGAGGTCCATATCCGCAGCTATTGCGGCCCCGCCACTGGCGCCCGCGTCGTCTACGACGGGTGCTTCCTCCGCTACGAGAGCACCCCCTTCTTCGACCAGGGCACGGGCCTGGGGAACGGCAATAACTGCGGTAAACGCAACTCGACGAGCGGGTTCGCCGCAGCGGTTCGGCCGCTGTTGGAGGATTTGAGCATTGCCACGCCGAGGACTTCGGAGTTCTTCGCGGCGGCGGAGAGGGACGGGGTGTTCGGGATAGCGCAGTGCGTGAATACGGTCAGCGTGGAGGGGTGCGGGCAGTGCCTGACGACGGCGGTGAATAATGCAGAGTTGTGCCTTCCGTTGGCTGAGGGCCGGGCGATGGACACTGGCTGCTTCATGAGATACTCCAACGAGTCCTTCTTCCCCACCAACCAAACCATGGATTTATCCCCTTTCTTGAATTCAGGTGAGCCAAGTCGTAGTTATGGTTTCCGCTTGGGCCTTTTTTTTCCTTCTATTTTCTTACTCTCTTCCAGATAAAAATGCATTTTTGTGTGTAATTATGGTACTAATTAAGCTATGGATTTGGTTCTGGAACAGGGAGATCGAACAAGCGAAGGGCCATCATTTGGGGAGTCGCTGGAGGAGTCGGCGGCCTGTTGCTTCTCCTAGGGCTTGTGACACTTCTGTGGATGAGGAGACCCAAAGATCGACAAGGTCGAAAAGGTTCGTGAATCCAATCTATTCTCTACTCACCTGAAAATGTAAGGTTAGAATTCTTTCCAGGGAACTAACGAGAATTAAGTTATGTTGGGAGATATGTATGTGTTGATCCAACAACCTGAGTACGGTTAGTCAGCTCGACGATGAATCTGCTACTCGGCAACGTGGATCTTATCTCGTTTATATTCTTAACACACCCTTTTGGTTATCTTTGGTTATCGAGGCACCCCTTTGATAGTAGACATATCCTTCTTAGTATCATCATCATTGACTTTGTCTAGTTGGTCGTCAAGTTATCCCTTCGGATATCAATATTTATCCTTATGGATAAGAATGTTAAGGTCGTGGTGACTGCAAGACCTTCTTTCTTTAAGACGGTATTGCTCCGCTCAAGTGTTTACGGTTGAATGACAATCGTCTCCCAAAGAAACAACAACCTACATCTCGAAAGAACACTTCAAATTTTGAATTTTAATGAACTTTCAAAGCCTTGTAACTCTATAGAGAGGAGAGGAAGAGAGAACTAAAGAGGAAAAGTCACAACTTAAGTGTTAGAGTAAGTTGAGGAGAAAGAGTGAGGTTCTATTTATAGGGACAAATGATTTCTCCCAAAGGGTGAAGAGACACTTTTAATTGGTGAAAAGACATAAGTGTGTCTTTTAGAAATATCATGAACTCAATTATTCAAATTAATTGAGTTAACTATTTTAATTCTGCATATTCAGCCGCATATATGAATTAATTTATTAATTATTTAATTAATGAATCATTCTCACTAATTAATTGATTAATTTTTCTCCATACGACAACCACATATCATAAATTAATTTTGATTTCTTTACCTCTCAATTGTTCCACTTATATTAACATTCAGATATAATCGAGTTAGCATTCGTGTATTCACATTCATGAATCCAACTTGTGTGTGAGCTAATACTTTCGTCTGATCATATCGGGTTAACTTTTCCTTATTCAAATAATCTTAGATATTAATTTCTCATTCGAGAAATTAGTTTACAACGATCTACTCGTGAAATAGCTATTCATATGAAAACTAATTTTCTAACAAGTTCTACAAATCATTCTTTTTTTTTTGTATGATAAGTGGAAGAAAGACCAACTTTTAGCAACATATTCATTCTCTTCATAAATTAATGTGATGGTTCTTTAACTACTAACAACCATGTTTCATCAGTAGTTCCATTGACATTGGTGTTAATCATCTCCTTTTTTCTTGCTGAAACAAAACTCGAATGCTATTATGTCTATAGTCGATGGCATCATTTGTTTTGATTAAATATTGGTAGAATAACGGAGGTATAGTTGACAAAAGGACTTCTCATTAATGTTTGAACTAATCCTCTTAAACGAACCCTTTTGGCCTACTTTTCTGCATTATTTGAGAGTTTAGAGGCTTTAAAATACATCATCTTTCAAATTTTGTATATATGGATATAACATGAGGGCGCTTAACCATGAACTCTGATAAAATCTTTTGAGAAGAATAAGCTTAACATTCTTGTCAGGTTCAAGGTTGTCTCATCAAGAGACCTCACTTAATTTCTGTTATTGACCCGAAGTTCGATAGTGAGTTGAACTTCATATCATATTATTTCTAATGGCTTAATCATTTGATGACCTAGACCATTGTCATATTTTAATCCGACCATATAGGAGTCGACTATTTGGGGTTAGCTATATGGATCTTATACCTCTATTAAACACTATGCAAGCTTAATTATACCACTTGTGATATATTTGCGGCTAGAAAAAATTGAATAGAAGACTGAAATATGACATGACAGGCTGAAATGCATTTAACAGGATTGTATTTATTGAAAAAATTTGTATTACCACGTTGAAACCAATTATAATTCATCTGGTCTTAATAAAAATAGAAAGGATATTAGCTTGTCATGTCAGTCTTCTATTTCTCTTCATGCTAATGATTTTCAGTTGTGTGAAGTTCTAGTTTTTTTTCTTATGCAAAATGAACCACGCTTGACATTTTATGTTTTGTATCCAAGTAATTTCTCATGAGGTGATCTTTGTGCAGGCGATATATTAGGGGCAACTGAGTTACAAGGTCCATTAAATTTCCGTTACAAGGATCTAAAAAAAGCTACAAATAATTTCAGTAAAGACAGTAAATTAGGAGGAGGAGGTTTTGGTGATGTGTACAAGGTGAGACCCATTAAGTGTTTACAATGTTCTGTTTTTGATGAATCATGTACCAGATCTGGAAACTTGGGTAAAGTTTTAAGGTTTTTCTTCTGTTGTCAATAATTGTGATGGCATAGTTGAAATACATAATTGCCCAATGCTAAAAGAGTCAGTTAAGATACGCTGACAGTTTTAATTTTCACAGGGTATACTGAAAAATAGGAAAACAGTTGCAGTAAAGAGACTAGCAATTGCTCAAATTAGTAGGGCAAGAGCAGATTTTCAGACCGAAGTGAAGCTCATTAGCAATGTTCACCATCGAAACTTAATTCGTCTGCTTGGATGTTCTAGCAAAGGCAAAGATTTTCTTCTTGTCTACGAGTACATGGCAAATAGCAGCCTTGACAAATTCATATTTGGTAATTTCTTAATTTCAACATACAAACACCTTGCGTCTTACTTTGAATGCCTGCTTCATTATTAAATGGATTGAGTCTGGGTTTTCATTTTCTTTGTGCTTTCTATTTAACCAATAGGCACACAAGACCATTAAAGTTAATTTGTGGTTTCTCACCTTTGTTTATTGTTACTGTTTTGATAAATAAGAATCACTGAAACACACATCCAATCAATACATGCCTCACTCATTGGCGGTCTTTGTAATATCTTGTGCTTTGTAGGTCTCTAAATTTTCAACATATGACGGTCTTCTTAAACCAATTTACTATGCAAGAATCATGCTGATTGTGAGACAACATTAGAAAGAAGAGAGGCAAAAATAGACTAAAAGATGCATCAAATTTCTTCCTTGAAAACATTGTTTTGCTTGTCTTGGGACGTTGGTGTAGTTAATTGTTGCCTAAAGCAATAACCAGGTAATAGGTAGCGCTACAATGCACACAATTGTTGCATAGAAGGGACCAAAAGGTGCAAAATAAGTATCATCCATAGACCTCATGTTACTTTAACATGAGTAAAAGTTGTCAATTTAACTCTTGATTAGTGTTTCTAGTAAAAAGGATTCAGGTTTTCAGTATAATTAAATTAATTTTTGGCATAGAGAAAGGGTTGAAACTTCAGGAACTTTATTTTCAAATACAACTTTCAATTATATCTGAGTTTAATGTAACAGAATACCATTTTGTTCTTATGGTTAATTGATTATTGTCTGTCAAAGTGCTTTGAGTAAAAGAATCTTAACTAATTTTTTCTCTAAAAAATCATCATAACTTTTCTTTGATTGAGCTAACTAGCTCATTTAGTAAGGACCTTCCTTTATTGCACAAGGAGTTCAGTTTAAATTATGTCTTCATCAGCAAGTAGGTTTCCCCCCTCTCTGTTCCCCTAAAAAAAAGGTTTCTTCTGTTCACTTATCTGAGTTCACTTTCATATGTGATCAAATACCTGAAAGTTGGCAGTTGCATCCAGCCTTGGTGAAATTGATATAAATCTGAGTTTATTCAGTTTGTGTCTTGTTGAAATCATTTTATAGGTGACAGACGCGGATTCCTCAACTGGAAACAGAGATTGTCCATAATTGTTGGCATGGCTCGGGGTCTTTCTTACCTGCATCAGGAATTCCACGTTTGTATCATACATCGTGATATAAAATGTAGCAACATTCTGCTTGATGATGATTTCCAGCCAAGAATTGCAGATTTTGGCCTAGCGCGCCTTCTGCCAGAGGACAAGAGTCACCTCAGCACTAAGTTTGCTGGCACTTTGTAAGTCTTTGCAGAGTTTAATTCCCATGCAGTCATTCCACAATATTTGTAACTACTCGTTTCAAATTCTCAAATACTGTATCATGTAGGGGATATACAGCACCTGAGTATGCAATTCAAGGGCAACTCACTGAAAAGGTTGATACATACAGCTTCGGAGTTGTTGTTCTCGAAATAATAAGTGGCCGGAAAAGCAATGACGTAAAACTCGAGCCTGACGCTCAGTATCTCCTTGAATGGGTAATCGCAATAAACCTTATGCAATCTCAAGTATTAACTTTATGATAACAAATAAAACAGAAACACAAGCGAACTGGTATCTTACCCTTACCGGTTGCTATTACGACTTACGATAACAATTAGATGGAAAGATATCATATCTATGTTCATTTATATATACCATCTTGCGTTTTGATTCTCTACCTTTTTCGAGACAGGTTTGGAAACTATATGAACGCGATCAGTTGATTGAGCTGGTGGACGAAACCTTAGATCCTAGTGAATTTTCTCCAGAGGAAGTGAAAAGGATCATTAAAATAGCTCTTCTCTGCACACAGTCTGCTGCAGCTGCGAGGCCGACCATGTCTGAGATTGTTGTTATGTTGCTCGGGCAAAGTGATAATACTTTTGAGCTCACAAGGCCAACCTTCATAGATGCCTCAAGTAGAGTTCATGGAGATACACCCCCGGCTACCCGTTCGTCTTCTACTTCGCATGCGACTATTTCGATATCTCAAGTTTCTGCTCGTTGATGTTCCACGACAAGTAATATTCTATTTTATGGGGTAAAGTATATTTTCTTACGAACTGCAGTAACATATAATCGCACATTAGTAGAGGAAGAGGGAGATAAAAAAAAGGATACAGTAAGAAATCAAGCTTAATATTGTATAACGATATAGGGATGCGTATAAATAATCCCACTCTATCGAATAAAGGTTTGTTTGTTATTATTGTTGTTGTTGGGTAGTAGTAGTAGTCGTCGTAGTAGTAATTGGCAATACATGGGAATCTATGTGCTTATATTACATATTTTGATTTGTATATTTAAGATTGAAGAATATAAGTTTCAAGTGAGCTAAAGAACAGGATTATCATGATTATTGTTCCTTAGAAAGGTGATGTTAAGAAGTTGACATTATTCTGGTTCTATCTCATCAATTCCCAACAGTATCAGTGCAAATAGTGTCACGCTCCGAGGTATTGTTCGTCCTATAAAAAATTGGACAACACCTTCTATGTACGGCGGATAATATAAAATCAATGTAGAAAGGCCCTCAGGGCCTACAATAATCTCAGCCAACACGGCTAGTATAGATAGTATAAAAGAAGATAAACAGAACATAAAACATAATAAGACATACCTGAACTATAGATCGGTTCAACTTATGACAAACTAAACTACATATATGCCCCTTTGGGGCCCACATACATACAAGTGCAGCCACAACATAAATACAAGAGCATGGAACACGAAGAAATATACAAAGGGAAGAAAAAACTCAGGAAACACAATCAATCGAAGTCCTCCTGACGAGGAGAGGGACTGTCGGCTGGGGCACTCCAAATGATTATCAACCTGAAAGAAAAACAAGACTAACGGGGTGAGTCCAAGAATTCAACGGATACAAAACTAATATGCACAGAAGCTAAACTAGTAGTAAGTCACAAATTGCTACAAACTGAAGTGCAATAAAAAAATATACATAACTAGAATATTAAATGAACAATACATACATGTGTCAATCAAATTTCGAGAGTATATAGGTCAGTATAACCCCAATACTCTTCCGCGGGCAAACTCGTAGTATACAAGTACAGAAGATCCTCAAAACTCATGCCACATGGGCAAATACAGGATTATAAAGGCTTATATCATATGAGCAATGCAGGATCACTGGACCCTAAGTACAAATACCTCCTGAATGTGCTTGCCAAGCAAGTGCAACAATCCAATGAAGCAAACACAAATAAATACAATAATACATAGTATACATATGATGCAGCATGAGTCCCCCTCCACGTTAGTCGACCATCGTCGCATCTATACGAAATCAAGTGGGTAAGGCTCTGACTATGTCATCCCTCTATGTCAGTCGACCACCGCCGCGTATAATGCGAAACTGAGTGGGTAGGGAGGTACCCGTGTGGATTTTGAAGCACGAGAGCGTCAGTTGCGGAGTTCAAAGTTAAAGTCATGTATCAAAGATAAAGTATAACTATTTAATTAAATAGTACCAAACTACTTAGGGAGTGTTTGGGAGAGCTTCTGTTACCTACTTTTTAGATTCTGACTATACAGAATCACTTTTGAGTGTTTGAGAAGGCTAGATTCTGCTTTAGCTTCTGTTACTTTTGTTCAGAAGTTAGAAGCAAGAAGTTGATGCTTCTACCTGTTTCTGCTTGTTTATTTATGATATAATATTAAAAATAATATTTATATCCTTAAATAATATAACATTTTACCTGATTGCCGCTTGACCTAATTTTATCTCCTCAATCATATTATACTAATATTTATTTTTAAATAAAATTTTATATTTTTATAAAATTTCAATCATATTATACATTTCAGAATTATATATATATATATATATAATATTTATATAAATTATATTATTTTTTATTTTTTATTTTTTTATTAATTTTATATATTTTTCAGATATTCAAATTATAAAAAAATTAATTTTAATACTATATTTAAAATATAATAATAATTATATCACTATTTAAAATATAATAATAATTACGTGAACAAATTATTTATAGTATCTAAATTATATTTAAATAATTAAAAAATAATTAATTTATATAGTTTAAGGATATTATTGTCATTCAATTAAAAATTAAGCTTGGAAGCAATTATTCTCCCAAACACTCAAACTTTATCTTGTATCAGCTTTTGACTTCTATTTTCAAACACTGCTTACTTTAGCTTCTTACTAACTTCAAGATAATCACTACAAGAATCACTTTTCAAGAAGTAAAAGTTCTCCCAAACACTCCCTTAGAGTAATTGAGATTAGATTCATTTTAGGTTTAACATAAGCCTAACCCAAGAGATCACTTTAGTAACACCTAATCCATGCTCTGAAAGCTGAAAGCAGGGCATTCCGTAACTCAATTCCAGCATGTCTTCACACGAAGACGAAAATCCAACAACCAAGGTGGAATGTCAAGGCAGAATACAATGAGATTCCTAGAACAAGCTACTACTTTCAATTGATAGCATCCAAGGCATGCTATTACACCACTTAACCCATGGCCTCATGACCCAAATCCAAGAGAACTCCATTCCCTCACGGCAATAACAAGCAACACATAGCATCTCCACCTTATAAAGGCTCACGACCAAGAGAAAAACATAAGCTCACGGCACACAAGAACATCACCCATCGATCCAAAAGTTATTCGATCCAGTCTCTACAAATCCCAAATCCAATCAAGACAATAACCTCATCTCTACGAATACAATGCCCAAATCTGGAAACCGAGCAGTGGTTTCCAAACCTCCCAACAACAAAACATATTCAAATGAAATGCTATCGCTGTATAAATAATATAAAGTAGACACTTAAGTAGACAATAAATATAGATATGTAGGAATCTGATAAGAAAAAGAGTCGAGTTAGAAATAATTATCCGGTTGAAGCGCCGGCGTGCCGACTGCCCTTAGAGAATTGATTGCCGCCCTACGGTGCAAAGGCTCCCGGCAAAATTCTCCCAAGATCCGACAACCACGCGGCGTTCATAGGTGCACTCCAAGACGAACGCTGCCTTCGGAGACAACCTCAGATCGCACTAGGCGAAGCCTCAAGACCCAAAACCGACCGAAGAAAGCGAAAAGCGAAAGGAGTAAAGCGCCAATCGCTTAGAGGGAGAAGGAGAGAAGAAAGCAGTGAATTGAGATACTATGCCTTCTTCCCCTCCTTTTATAGATTCGAAGAGATAATGTCTCTTCGTGCTTGAGGGATCGCGGCCGCGCCTCGCGAGGCGCGAAGGTCGCAATTTCTCAAAAAAAAAAAAAAAAAAAATAAAAGGATTGTAAAAATAAAACCAAACCAAATTGATTTAGGAATCCAATCGAACCGGGTCGCCCGCAAGCGCGAGGCTCACGGGCTGGGGATTTGCACCCCCCTGCGCGCGATAATCGTGTGTGTCGCGCCCGGTTTATGAATTTCTGGCCCAGATCCCCTGAAACCACCTGGTTTGGGCTCAACCCGTACATGCGTGTAGGTCCCTCTAAGCCATCTAAGCATGGTTGGAATGACTTCATATATAAGGCATTCCAACTCCGATAGCTTAGCAATGTGGGACTAAACTTCCTTCAATAAATTTGAAATTCCAAACAAAATTCAACAATAGCAACACTTATTCCATCATGCTGATCTAAACCAGAATTAATATTAAAAGAAATAAGTCTTACCTCTGATGATCGCCGGTAAAGCAAAACAACCTCAGGAATAGGGGATCGAAAATCCAGAGATCTCGGAGCTGGTCGGACTAGGCACAGTCTCGACGCCAGTGCTAAATGCGTTCAGGCGATAGGGAAAAGAACAGTCCGGTTGCAGATCTGCGATCAGCGTGCACCCATTATGGTGAGCGATAAGGGAAAATGAGGAAAGAGACTTAATATCGAAGGGGAAAGAATCTCCGGAGATCTAGTACCCGTCCGTAGCCCACTGGACATGAGGAGTGGAGATCATCGTACCTGGCAGCAAGGCAGCGACCAAGGAACCTAATGTCGCGGATCGCGCAGTGTGATATGAATTCGAGGCTGCAGGCTCCGGCGTGCTTCTGGTGGCTGAGATGAGGTCGGGCGGAGGAAGATCAACGTGTGCAAGTGGGGAAGAAGGAGGAGAAACAAAGAGATGAAGTCGAGGGGCCCTCGGCGTTGTCTCGATCGGGTGGAGCAGAGAGTGGACTCGGCGGAGGTTGGGAAGAATAGGGGAAAAAACGGAATTTATAAGTGGGTGGTATTTTACAAATAAGCCCTTCAAATCTGGATAATTTAAATCCTAAACTTAATTTAAAAATTTTCATGTTTAAGTTCTGAAATTTTTTTGATATTTAACAATAACGAAGGTACACCGTTAGTTTGAGAGAGACTAACCACAATAAATAAAAGATTACTCCAAGGAGAAATTGCCCTAAACTCCTTGCATGCAAATTCAACTCTCTTTTTAGTTTTTGCATAAAAAAAATTTATTTTCACTTCCTATATGCAAAGTTTCATGTGCTTCAACTACAGATTTAACGAATTACCCTTAATTATTTTTAGGTACAAAAAATCTGAAATAAAGTATAATTCTTCATAAATTCAGTATCATTTAATTAAAATTTAGTATATTTTCTATTAAATTAAGTACTGCCTAATTAATTCATTCTAAACTAATCAATTAATATAAACTCCCAGGTGGAAAAAGAATTGTGCTCAATTTTATAGAAAATATACTAAAATCTAAATTAAATATACTAAATTTAGAAAGAATTACACTTATTTTTGAACTTTCTGCATTTGGTAAAAGGGTGATACTCAATTTGATAGAAATATACTCAATTCTAATTATATGATACTGAACTCAGGAGAAATTATATCATATTTTGAACTTTTTGTACCTGAAAATAATGGAGATAATTAGATAAATCAATATATATTAATGAGCAAATAAAATTTTACATGCAAGGAATGGAAATAAAGTTTTTCTAACATAGGCACTGAACATAAAAATTTAAGATGCGATTGGAAATTTAAAAATAATTTACATTCAAATCAAAGCATCCGTCTGCTATATGTTGAATAATAAAAGAAAGAGTATTAATGAGAAAATACAAGAGAAAATATTTTTAAAAGGAAAGAAAAACATCTTGAAATTTTTAATAAATGTGCAAATTGACAAACAAGAAGAGCAATGGAGATAAATGGGAAGGCTTTGGTTCACGCTTATTTTACATTACAGTGGGCAATTAGGATAAGTTGATCATTCACATTGATGATTAATAAGAAGTCTTTAAATCTTACGAGATTTTCTTAATTGTAAAATGGAACGAATTATATATGTTACCTAAAATAGATATTTTATCATTGTAAAAGTTTTTTTAAAAAACATTAATTCCTAAGATACTTTGACTGAACTAATTATTCCCACCAAAGGTTAAACAAACTGTGACGACAAAGTTAGGTTGACGATAAATCTTGGCCAGCTAGGCAAGAGGATGGTAAATTAAAAATTAAGGACATGTATTTTTATTACTACAAAATTAATATTTCTATAATTATAAACTTAATGAATGAAAATGAAATAGTTAATGTTGAGGTTATTTTTGTCCCTTTTCTTGTAGGTATTTTTAATATATTTTTTATGCTAAAATAGTATAATTTCAGTATCAAATACTATTTCATACTTACGCCATTTCATAGCAAAAAAAAACATATATATTACAATATTCTATTTTTACTTATTCATAATTTAATCATCAACCTACATTTTAATTTATTAATATTTGTATGATAATTATTATATTTAAAATCAATACTTCATCTATATTTAAAAAATTATTTTTTTAAAAATTTACATCCAACTAATATATATAAAAAATTATAATTTTTAATAATATTTTGTATGTCATTGTAATGGATGGTTTATTTTACATTTATGTATATCAATTTTTTTAATATTTTAATATATTTTTATGAAATTATTGATATAATTTATAAATATAGTTATAATTAAAATATATTAAATAAATTTAAAATAAAATTTTTATTAAATTAAATCTTTCTAAATATGCATAATAAAATTAAAATATACTACTAAATACACTTAATTTAAATTTATAATAAATAATTAATATTACTATAAATAACGAAAATAAATAATAATTATAAATCAATTTAATTTATAATATATAATAATATAATATTTAATAAAAATATATTATATTTAATTTTATTAATTATATAATATAATATAATTTTTAAAATTAAAAATTTACACCGTTTGCCTTCAACCAATACACCAAATTCTCACACCATATTTGGTGTGGGAATTTTCTAATCTTTTTATAATTTAAAAAAAAACTTATCAAATTATATAATTAATAAAATCAAATATAATATATATTATTAAATACCATAAATAAATATTAATTTATAATTATTAGTTTCCTCATTACTTATAGTAATATTAATTATTTATTATAAATTTAAATTAAGTGTATTTAATAGCATATTTTTAATTTTATTATTGTCATGTCCCGAGGAGTCGCTCGACCGATAAAAAATCAAACAGCACCTCCCTGTACGGCGAACAATATGATTCCACAAATACATAAACTCACATAACCAAATAATACTTTAGCCAATACGATTAGAATAAAAGATAAAAACACAGCCACACAGTTATACAGCAACTCATACAGCTATAAATAGAAATCAAGATATACTTGTCACGCCCCGAGGAGTCGCTCGACCGATACGGATCGGCCAGCTTCCCCCACGCCCGGCGGACAATTCACAAACTCAAGACCAAAACACCAAACCAGCGTACAAAACCAAGGAAGACGTGCATACCGGTATGACTAACAACAGAGTCAAAAGACACAAGGGCCTCCACGGCACACAAAAGTACAACCAAATCGAATAAGAACACAGCGGAAGATAATAAAGCAAATACACAGTACCGACACCCAATACAGGAACTTTAAATCAAGAAAACATCTCGACGCAAGGTGATGGGACTGGCAGCTGGACCCTCCTGGCGATCAACCTGAAATAAAAACAAGGAGCTACGGGGTGAGTTCAAAGAACTCAGCTGATAACTCATATATATGCAAGATAGTCTAAGCTAGCAATAGAGATACAACTATCAAAATATCACAGGTACTATCCATACTAAATAAAGCAAATCCGAGAAGTAGAACAAACATACCAGCGATGCAGGGTCATCAAGACCATGGAAAAGGGTCTCCTGTATGTGCATGTAAATCATGTGCAACAACCACATACAACAATTGTAAAGAAATACGTATGCACATGGTGCAATGACATGATCACCTCTGTCGCCGGTCAGACATCGTCACCTGTATACGGGAGGAAGCTGAGCGGGAAGCCAACCTCCGGCGTAGAGCTGTGACTCCATCCGTACTCGACCCATCCGGGAAGCCATCCCTACCCCGGGTAATAGAGCGATCGAGTAGACGGTATGCTACCGGCGTAACACCCCTACCCCATGACCTACCCGGGCAGCCTTCTCTACCTCCGGTCATCATCCGTAGAACTGGGGGGATATCTCTATCTGAGTGTTACACCTACCCCATGTAATATGGGGGAGAAAAGTCTCTCTCATCTCCTGGTATTAGGGCAACTCAAGGAGGGACCCCTGCCTGCTACCACGCTCCGATCCACTAACCCATGAGTGCTTGAGCGGAGCAGCACAGGGCATCCTACCCATACTCCGTCAACCACTAACCCATGAGCGGCCGTATGGGAAGGTCAGTATGGCTGTCGACCTAGCCTACCCAACAATGGGCCCCTGGTCGATAGTGATGCAAGGTGCACGATGATGCATGACGACAGTCACAACAGCATCTACTATCTAATCCACCTATATCAACATGATATGCAAGGATCACATACAATTATGCACCATATCCTAAATCCTAGAGGGTATCAGTATCACATATCAGGTCTAATATAAATATCATAGTAACGGAAAACAGATACACGCAAATAATACCCTATCGCTAATCCTAGCATATCAAGCATATAAGGTTGTGACTATCTCGGAGATAAGTCAGAGTTACCCGCCTCAAGATGACGGAGTCTGTGCGCGTAAGAACCCCCCGTCCAGAAATACGATCCAAGCCATACGAAATCCAGTCAAGACCCTGCATGCAAATACATAACAAGTTAACTTCCATCTCATACGAGAGTTAGCTAACACATAACCACCTACTTAA
Organism: Boesenbergia rotunda; assembly: GCA_024364735.1. Classification (NCBI taxonomy): domain Eukaryota; kingdom Viridiplantae; phylum Streptophyta; class Magnoliopsida; order Zingiberales; family Zingiberaceae; genus Boesenbergia; species Boesenbergia rotunda. The sequence continues at coordinate 90,100 of JAGFNQ010000207.1, forward strand.
TCAGGATTAATTAATTCTAACAATTAATCCTAATTAAATGATCTAATCTTACCACACATGCCATTAAGCAATTTATACGTAAGTAAACCTCTGTACCCAAATAAGATTTATCTAAAGTTTACCTTGTACCTAACTTAGATCCCAAACCCTAGATCCAAGTTGATACAACCCTTTGCTTCTCTAGAACAGTAACCCAGACTCAGTACTCATCGAGCTCATACACATAGCATCACAGAACCACTGAGATTCCAAATGAATACACCCTCAGGATCCAAGCTAGTCCGACCCGTACAAGGGAAGCAATCTCACAGCATCACCGCTCACTAAGGGCACTCGGGAAACAACCCAAATCATTCAAGTGCAAGTTTAACCCATCTGATCAGAGGATTTCTAAATCAAAACCAATACCAATCAACACCGAATCCGATCACGATCAAGATCCAAATCCCCAACTCAAGCTCACGATAGTAAGCAATTCAGAGAAACCACCAAGGCAACTAAATATCATCAACAACAGAACTACTCTAATCAACACATATTCGAAACATTCAATCATCCCAAGCCAAAATCAGAATCCGATCATGCTACTGATACCTACTAAAGATGTGGAGCTCACAGTGAGGATCCCTCAATCAGAACAAAGGAAAACAACACCTCAAATCGACAACACTCACAAGATCAATCCACAGAAAGGTAGCATTGGCTCAGCTAACACCAAAACCCAATTCAAAGCCGCATCCACCCTATGATCCTTACCTGAGTTGCTAGTCGCTCCCCTCGCGTCCCAAGCAGAACCGGGGACGAAAGCCCAGCAGTCAACTCCTTGTCAAAGCTTCATTCACAGAAGAACTCAGCCACCTAAACAGAACAACCAACACATGGCCAGGATATCAATCGAAATACTGGAAGCAACTAAAAATTTACATCCAACTAATATATATAAAAAATTATAATTTTTAATAATATTTTGTATGTCATTGTAATGGATGGTTTATTTTACATTTATGTATATCAATTTTTTTAATATTTTAATATATTTTTATGAAATTATTGATATAATTTATAAATATAGTTATAATTAAAATATATTAAATAAATTTAAAATAAAATTTTTATTAAATTAAATCTTTCTAAATATGCATAATAAAATTAAAATATACTACTAAATACACTTAATTTAAATTTATAATAAATAATTAATATTACTATAAATAACGAAAATAAATAATAATTATAAATCAATTTAATTTATAATATATAATAATATAATATTTAATAAAAATATATTATATTTAATTTTATTAATTATATAATATAATATAATTTTTAAAAATTAAAAATTTACACCGTTTGCCTTCAACCAATACACCAAATTCTCACACCATATTTGGTGTGGGAATTTTCTAATCTTTTTATAATTTAAAAAAAAACTTATCAAATTATATAATTAATAAAATCAAATATAATATATATTATTAAATACCATAAATAAATATTAATTTATAATTATTAGTTTCCTCATTACTTATAGTAATATTAATTATTTATTATAAATTTAAATTAAGTGTATTTAATAGCATATTTTTAATTTTATTATTGTCATGTCCCGAGGAGTCGCTCGACCGATAAAAAATCAAACAGCACCTCCCTGTACGGCGAACAATATGATTCCACAAATACATAAACTCACATAACCAAATAATACTTTAGCCAATACGATTAGAATAAAAGATAAAAACAAAGCCACACAGTTATACAACAACTCATACAGCTATAAATAGAAATCAAGATATACTTGTCACGCCCCGAGGAGTCGCTCGACCGATACGGATCGGCCAGCTTCCCCCACGCCCGACGGACAATTCACAAACTCAAGACCAAAACACCAAACCAGCGTACAAAACCAAGGAAGACGTGCATACCGGTATGACTAACAACAGAGTCAAAAGACACAAGGGCCTCCACGGCACACAAAAGTACAACCAAATCGAATAAGAACACAGCGGAAGATAATAAAGCAAATACACAGTACCGACACCCAATACAGGAACTTTAAATCAAGAAAACATCTCGACGCAAGGTGATGGGACTGGCAGCTGGACCCTCCTGGCGATCAACCTGAAATAAAAACAAGGAGCTACGGGGTGAGTTCAAAGAACTCAGCTGATAACTCATATATATGCAAGATAGTCTAAGCTAGCAATAGAGATACAACTATCAAAATATCACAGGTACTATCCATACTAAATAAAGCAAATCCGAGAAGTAGAACAAACATACCAGCGATGCAGGGTCATCAAGACCATGGAAAAGGGTCTCCTGTATGTGCATGTAAATCATGTGCAACAACCACATACAACAATTGTAAAGAAATACGTATGCACATGGTGCAATGACATGGTCACCTCTGTTGCCGGTCAGACATCGTCACCTGTATACGGGAGGAAGCTGAGCGGGAAGCCAACCTCCGGCGTAGAGCTGTGACTCCATCCGTACTCGACCCATCCGGGAAGCCATCCCTACCCCGGGTAATAGAGCGATCGAGTAGACGGTATGCTACCGGCGTAACACCCCTACCCCATGACCTACCCGGGCAGCCTTCTCTACCTCCGGTCATCATCCGTAGAACTGGGGGGATATCTCTATCTGAGTGTTACACCTACCCCATGTAATATGGGGGAGAAAAGTCTCTCTCATCTCCTGGTATTAGGGCAACTCAAGGAGGGACCCCTGCCTGCTACCACGCTCCGATCCACTAACCCATGAGTGCTTGAGCGGAGCAGCACAGGGCATCCTACCCATACTCCGTCAACCACTAACCCATGAGCGGCCGTATGGGAAGGTCAGTATGGCTGTCGACCTAGCCTACCCAACAATGGGCTCCTGGTCGATAGTGATGCAAGGTGCACGATGATGCATGACGACAGTCACAACAGCATCTACTATCTAATCCACCTATATCAACATGATATGCAAGGATCACATACAATTATGCACCATATCCTAAATCCTAGAGGGTATCAGTATCACATATCAGGTCTAATATAAATATCATAGTAACGGAAAACAGATACACGCAAATAATACCCTATCGCTAATCCTAGCATATCAAGCATATAAGGCTGTGACTATCTCGGAGATAAGTCAGAGTTACCCGCCTCAAGATGACGGAGTCTGTGCGCGTAAGAACCCCCCGTCCAGAAATACGATCCAAGCCATACGAAATCCAGTCAAGACCCTGCATGCAAATACATAACAAGTTAACTTCCATCTCATACGAGAGTTAGCTAACACATAACCACCTACTTAATCAGAATTAATTAATTCTAACAATTAATCCTAATTAAATGATCTAATCTTACCACACATGCCATTAAGCAATTTATACGTAAGTAAACCTCTGTACCCAAATAAGATTTATCTAAAGTTTACCTTGTACCTAACTTAGATCCCAAACCCTAGATCCAAGTTGATACAACCCTTTGCTTCTCTAGAACAGTAACCCAGACTCAGTACTCATCGAGCTCATACACATAGCATCACAGAACCACTGAGATTCCAAATGAATACACCCTCAGGATCCAAGCTAGTCCGACCCGTACAAGGGAAGCAATCTCACAGCATCACCGCTCACTAAGGGCACTCGGGAAACAACCCAAATCATTCAAGTGCAAGTTTAACCCATCTGATCAGAGGATTTCTAAATCAAAACCAATACCAATCAACACCGAATCCGATCACGATCAAGATCCAAATCCCCAACTCAAGCTCACGATAGTAAGCAATTCAGAGAAACCACCAAGGCAACTAAATATCATCAACAACAGAACTACTCTAATCAACACATATTCGAAACATTCAATCATCCCAAGCCAAAATCAGAATCCGATCATGCTACTGATACCTACTAAAGATGTGGAGCTCACAGTGAGGATCCCTCAATCAGAACAAAGGAAAACAACACCTCAAATCGACAACACTCACAAGATCAATCCACAGAAAGGTAGCATTGGCTCAGCTAACACCAAAACCCAATCAAAGCCGCATCCACCCTATGATCCTTACCTGAGTTGCTAGTCGCTCCCTCGCGTCCCAAGCAGAACCGGGGACGAAAGCCAGCAGTCAACTCCTTGTCAAAGCTTCATTCACAGAAGAACTCAGCCACCTAAACAGAAAACCAACACAGGCCAGGATATCAATCGAAATACTGGAAGCAACTAAAATCCCTAGGATCATGATCACAACTAGAACAAGAACACAATCCCAGAACAGAACATTCACGTGCTTTATCCAATCCAAGATCAGAGGAGCTAACACCAAATCAACCCATTCCAAATCCCAAATCGATTCAAACCACCAGAACAAGATCTAAATACAGATCGAGAGAGTTCAAGCGCTTACTTTGGAATATCAAAACCAAAACAATAACTCTTACCTGGCGACCCATCAACCGACGCAACGAAGCAGACCTCGTAGGGACGATCTCAAGCCTTGCTCCCGTGAAACCAATAGCTATTAATGGAAGCTTCAAGTCAACGATCGACCAACCTTGAGCCAAGCAAGAATCGAGATCAGAGAAAAGCTTACCTCAGATCACACACACCCGAACGCCTCTGCTCAGATCGCTCAAGAAGAGAAATCGCCCCAATAGCCCTAGATCTAATCCCAGTAGATCGAGACCAGCCGGTCATCCTCGATTGGTGAACTTCCTGAGCTTTGCCCGATGTCGGCCGATCCCCGACGACCACACGCTCAATGGCCAAATGCGGGAGGGAAGAGAAGATGATAGTGGCAAAGGTGAGAAGATGGGCAGAGGAGAAGACAAGGGCTCGATCTCGGGTTGGCTTCGTGCGCAAGAGATAAGAAGTGGGAGAACTCGGTGAAGGAGGCGTTGGCTGTGATCTAGGGCACAGAAGGAAGAAGAAGAGTCGGGTGTTGGCTGCGGCGCAAGGCGAAAGGAGTGTTTATAAGTGGGGTCTTTTGCATTAAAGCCCCCCACACTTCCACCTAATGAAATATAAGCCCTTAATTTCCCCCTTTTTACCTTTTGGCCCTTCAATTTTTCATATTCTAACATTCTCCCCCACTAACAAAAATTTGGTCCCCAAATTTATTACCCACATGTGTCAGGTATGATCATACAGTATAAAATACTGAACGAATCTCTCACACGTACCGTAATCCAACAAGTGGGGGTAGCGAGCTCGAATAATATCCTCGAGCTTCCAGATTATCTCGGCATCTGAATGGTGCTGTCATCCGACTTTAACTAATCGGATTGCCTTGTTCCGCAACCCAAGCTCTTGGGAACCCAAAATCCATATAGATACCTCCTCTTAAGTACTGTTAAACTAGAGCCGAACAGGCACCTCGAATAATATGAGTGTGGAGTCTAGCACATAACCCCTCAACATAGATACATGAAACACGTCGTGGATGTCGGCTAAAGACGGTGGAAGTGCTAGGCGTTAAGCTACAGCTCCAATCCTCTCCAGAATCTGGAACGACCAATATACCGTAGAACTAGCTTACCTCTGAGGCCAAAACGTTTCACCCCTTTCGTGGGTCAAACTCGAAGGAAAACATGATCACCCGAAGCAAACTCTATGGGTCTGCGCCCCCGGTCACCATAGCTTTTCTGGTAACCTCGTGCTTCTGATAATCTCTGTCTGACAGTCTGTACTAACTCTGCCTCGTGTTGAACTTCCTGGGGTCCCAGCAGCTGAGCCTCTCCGACCTCATCCCAGAGGGTGGGTGTCCTACACGCCCTACCATACAACGCCTCAAACGGTATCAACTGTATCGCCGAATGGAAGCCGTTGTTGTAGGCGAATTCCACCCAAATGCAAATGGTCCTCCCAACTGCCCCCCCCAAAGTCCATCACACACGAGCGCAGTAAGTCCTCTAGAACCTAAACGGTACGCTCGGACGGCCATCTGTCAACAGACGAACAACTAAACCGAATCGCAGCTATGCACTCGTAGCTCGTAGGAGACTCCCACCAGATTCCAGAGTAATCCCTAAAATCTAGTAATCTTCCTATCGTATATCTCTACTAAATGCTCCATCGAGTCCATCCTACAGATAGAAGGAAAATACATGGATTTGGTTAATCGTTCAACGATCGTCCCAGTCGGCTCGTACTCCTTCATAAACCCACATACTAGGCTTTCTCTCGTAGGAATTCTTCGAGAGTAAGACCACTAGTCTCTGACACTCCTGTGGGTTATGAGCCCACCACGCTACTGCTATGTCAATCGACGTATCCATAGTCCAGACACAAGGCTATCAAGCCCTTTCCATGTCGTTCCACCAACAGAACATTTCGATCCCTGTACCACCGGGTACATCCGAAATATCGTAAAACTAGTCAATGCGCCACTGAGAGTAATCTCCGGACCGGAGGGATCCCAAATCTGCACAACCTATTTCGGAATAAAGTATTCCGTACACACCACGGGGATCCCTCCGTCCATGCCTTAAGGTACTCTGCCTCGACAACCCAAGGATAATAATCTCAACCGGAGCACTCCTAGCCTGATCGACAAAATGTCTAATCATCCCAAGGTATAACCCGGCTCATAATCCAATCAGCATACATCAGGATGTGTCTACAATAGTAACGGCTCATCCCAACACCTTAAGGCACCGACTCAACAATCCACTGTGGCCAGATCATCGTATGCCCTACAACATACCAAGCATAACTGATCAAGGATCATCATCTAACCATCAGCTACAACCGAGCAACTAATCAACATCACCCATATCAAGGGTGCTCAACCCTAAGGTCACTTGTGCCACATCTATAAATCTGATCCTCCGATCCACAAGAAATTGCGCAGATTGGTTAATCGCTCATCGACCACCCAAATCATGTCATAACCTCTAGTCCTGGTCAACGTGTAGTGGTGTGAAATGCTCGAGATTCTCAATAAGCATTCAGCATATCCAACCAAACCAGGAACCGCGCAAATTGGAACGATCACCCAATTCACTTCAAACCCTCCCTAAGTCCTAAATAACTCCCCGACAAGGTCCTTAATACTTATTCCCATTTCCAATCATAAATTGGAAATGTCTAATATAACCCAATGGATCCCTAAGGTTCAACTTTCATATACTAACCTACCAAACATCTTACCACAACATCCGCGATATCTTTCCCCATATCGGTCCACCAACGAAAACGCCTCAAGTCTCCATATCTTCCGTATTACCTGCAAAACACACAAACCCAGAACGGTGAGCCTCACTTGCCTCTTAAGTGAGACAATCAAGGAAGCTCCTCCGTAAATAGGTCAGAAAATTTTCACACCATAGAAAACGCTAGTACACTCTTTCGGATCTACGTCCGAAAATTCTCGGACTACGAGAACATCCCAGAGCCTAGGGGTACCACTGTCCTCAGTACGGCCCAGTGACAATAGGAATCTCTAACGTTCACATGCCAGAACCTCTGGGCCCGAGACGAGGAGGTAACTGGAATCTCGTCGTCTCTGGTGCCAATAACTCACCACATGGACTGGTTTGGGGGTCAGATCGTAACCACCCTTGCTTGACAACCAACGGTCTACCCCTCAAAGCCCGTCCTCGATAACCTCTACCGATTACGGTCGAATTTCGTAGGTGTTACGCAACAACACCAAATTCACCGCACCACATCCGTTCCTAAATTCTCGATGTATCATCAAGAATATTTAACACGTACGACAGGTCTATGAGTCATGATACCTCATAGGCTAGAACAGCGTTAGATCAGTCGACTAACCATCGTCTCGTAACCCGATATAGTCCAACTCCACTCCAAAAGGTGATAGAGACACAATCTCTTAGGAGTATCCCAAAGTAATCGAGAAGTAATTATTTGTTTCCTGAGTACCGTCCTTAGTGTCTTCACGTAAAGGTAACTTAGTCTCGTAAGTGATTTGCATCAGTGCAAATCAGGAATCCAAAGGTATCTTCTTGGTTATCCCACCAAGTACGAGGGGTAATCTTGTAAGTGCCAAGCAACTAGCCCGACACTCCTCCTGATCGGTACAAGTCACATTTGACTGTACTATTTAGGTTATCTAAACAAGTATAATGAATCCAAGCTCAAAAAGCCTCACGGGAATAGGATATCGCTATCCTCTAACAATTGACATGATAAACAACCAATATCATCTCTGCTGCATCCAGCAGGTCATGTCCTCTAAACATGTCATCTAGGATATCTATTACGGAAAAATATAATCCTAACCGCCCAAAACTCCATGAGCTAAAGTGGAGCAATCCTATGTCGATCGAGCCAACTACGATACGCAACCTCCAATAGGTTGTCATCCGATTTAACCCTAACTTCCCAATTCATCAGTCGGTACCATTGATGAATCAATATTCTCCACTATACAATCGAATTCACAACGTGTCATCCGATCATCTCCTTAGTCAACCTTGACCATAATGGTGATTTGGAAAAGCTTGACTAGGTGTCAATCGAGCTACCTCCAAGTCAATGGATACCCACCCTAACATTATGGGAATCGATATCCAATCCCTCTTGGGAAATATGCATCCCACCTATCCAAGGTAGAGTATACAACAGTATAAGCGATACTCAAGAGGTATATATCTATGAAAGTCATACTCATATTCCAACTATATCGATCTTTTACTATCAGTTATAGTAGATAGCTAGTACTACACTTCCTGCATCAATGCAGGTCATGTACTCACTCGTACCCTCTAGGTCACCTAACTCAGCACAAGTGAACCAGAAGTCTAAAACTCCCCGATATAGGAGAAATCATCACTGTATCGATATGCCGTCTCAATGTCTTACAATCGATAACAACTGATACTAGTATACAACTGGTATGGGACAGGAATTCTATAACTTGAATTCCTTAACCTCCGATAGGTTATTGACAGGTTCAACCCTCGTCTTCCGACTATATATCAGTGCTACTCGAGAATCAACGTTCTCTGCATCCTAGACGAGTCGGCAACATGTCAACCAGTCACCTATAATCGACTCCCAACATGGTCGCAAATAAAACGGATCGACTACATGTCCTCCAGCCAAAATATATCTATGAGCACCTACCGATCAAGTATATAAACCGATATACAATCCTATCATAATAAAGAAATATCTAACCTTACACTGAACAGTAGATACAAAGGAGGTAGATGAGATATGTCATATACCTCGTGTCGCCTGGAGAAGTCCCGTCGCCGCCATGTCCCAATCACGTCTATCGAGAAAACAACTCCGACATAAAACTCGGAAAAACACCCACAAGACCAAAAGGTATCTCGCAAACTTGGCTCTGATATCAAAAATTGTCACGCCCCGAGGAGCTGCCCGTCCGATACCGACTGGACTGCCACTCCCTCGACCGATGAACAATTCGGAGACCAAACATCTACGACCACCTCAGTCGACCGTACCACAGCCTATAGGGCTGGAACAACCATCTGAGATACACAAAAGCAAGACGACGATAAAAGCTGCGTACCGGTACGACTTACGACAAACGCAAAGCACAAGGCCTCTATGGCTCACAAATGTACAACTATACCGCCGTATAAAATGACAAAACCAAACATGAATACAGCATCGGAAAAGTAAAGTAAAAGAAATAGAAAACGGGTACCAACATGTACCATCAACAAAGTAAAAGAAACATCCCGAAATCAACTCGAAGAAATACGCGAACTGGGATAGGCTGCCGGACACTCCAGACCATCATCCTGAAATAAAAACAGGGAGCTAACGGGGTGAGTCACAGTACTCAGCGAATATCTCGTCAGATATACAGGATAGTCTAAGCTAGCAATAGAGTAACAGACAATCGAAATAACACAGGTACATGCAGTGATAAGCATAACTGGAACAGGAATAGAAGTACCATACCAATCTAGCTGAGTCGTCGAAACCAGACATAAGGGTCTCCTATATGTGCATGTCAATCAAATGCAACATCCAAGTATAACAAGCACCGCAAGTGCAAAAGATGCGTATGCACATGGTGCAATGACATGGTCACCTCTGTTGCCGGTTAGACATCGTCACCTATGTACGGGAGGAAGCTGAGCGGAGGCCACCCTCCGGCGTAGAGCTGTGACTGTCGTCCGTACTCTGCCGTCGCTACTCCTGAGCAACCGAGTAGACGGTATGCTGCCGGCGTAACACCCCTACTCCATGACCTATCCTGGCGATATCACTAATAGTCCCAGGCCAAAACCTATCCTGGCGATATCTCTATCAGCCCCAGGCCATCACCTATCCTAGCTATATCACTATCAGCCCCAGGCCATCTCTGGAGGATATCTCTATCTGAGTGTTAACACCTACCCCATGTATATAAATGGGGGAGAGACCTCACCCTCTCAACTCCTGGTATATGGACTACTCAAGGAGGGACCTCTGCCTGCTACCACGCTCCGATTCACTAACCCATGAGTGCATGTGCGGAGCAGCACAGAGCACACTACCCATACCCCGTCAACCACTAACCCATGAGTGGCCGTATGGATAGGTCAGTATGACTGTCGACCTGACTCACCCATAAGGGGCCACTGATCGACAGTGATGCACAGTGCACGATGATGCATGACTCTGGTCAAACAGCATCCACTATCTAATCCACCTATATCAACATGATATGCAAGGATCATAAATAATGCACCATAGCCTAGATCCTAATGGTGTAGGTATCACATGCTAGGTATATCATAAACAGTATCAGCCAAGGTAGAGCAGGTATAAAATACTACATTACCCTACCGCTAAACATAGCATATCAAGCATATCAACTATGACTAATCTAAAAGATAAGTCAGAGGTACCCGCCTCCAATGTAGAAGATCGTAAACGAAGAGAACCCCCGTCAGAAATAATATCCGCCGCAAATGAAGTCCAGATAGCTACGTCAACGACCTGTATCACATTCACAATCTTAGCTATTTATATGAATAATAAATAGACTAGACACCCAGCTGAAAACCGGATTTAACCAACCAACCCCCTAAGTGTGGTTCATGGTAATCCCAAACACATCATTAGGCTAACCCTAAGTTCCATTAGAATTAACCCTAGTTAAGAACTAATCTCACTTAATCCTAATTTTAGATCTCAATTCTTTTCCCAAGCTAGCTCACGGCAATGATCAGAAATCCACCCATACACTCCTAAAACTCACAGTGGAACATAATCAATGAAATCCTAGCAATTCTCCCGTGATCCATCAAAACTTGCAAGAACACACAACACAAAATTTACCCCGAGATCAACTCACCTGCTCAACCACAACTCCAACCAAAGCTTCATTCACAGAAGAACTCAGCCACCTAAACAGAACAACCAACACATGGCAAGGAGATCAATCGAAATACTGGAAGCAACTAAAATCCCTAGGATCATGATCACAAACAGAACAAGAAGACAATCCCAGAATAGAACATTCACGTGCTTTATCCAATCCAAGATCAGAGGAGCTAACACAAAATCAACCCATTCTAAATCCCAAATCGATTCAAACCACCAGAACAAGATCTAAATACAGATCGAGAGAGTTCAAGCGCTTACTTTGGAATATCAAAACCAAAACAATAACTCTTACCTGGCGACCCATCAACCGACGCAACGAAGCAGACCTCGTAGGGACGATGTCAAGCCTTGCTCCCGTGAAACCAATACCTATTGATGGAAGTTCCAATCAACGATCGACCAACCTTGAGCCAAGCAAGAATCGAGATCAGAGAAAAGCTTACCTCAGATCACACACCCGAACGCCTCTGCACAGATCGCTCAAGAAGAGAAATCGCCCCAATAGCCCTAGATCCAATCCCAGTAGATCGAGACCAGCCGGTCATCCTCGATTGGTGAACTTCCTGAGCTTTGCCCGATGTCAGCCAATCCCCAATGACCACACGCTCAATGGCCAAACGCGGGAGGGAAGAGAAGATGATAGTGGCGAAGGCGAAAAGATGGGAAGAGGAGAAGACAAGGGCTTGATCTCAGGTTGGCTTCGTGCGCAAGAGATAAGAAGTGGGAGAACTCGGTGAAGGAGGCGTTGGCTGTGATCTAGGGCACGGAAGGGAGAAGAAGAATCGGGTGTTGGCTGCGGCGCAAGGGAAAAGGAGTGTTTATAAGTGGGGTCTTTTGCATTAAAGCCCCCACACTTCCACCTAATGAAATATAAGCCCTTAATTTCCCCCTTTTTACCTTTTGGCCCTTCAATTTTCCATATTCTAACATACTAAATTTTATTTGCTTTTTTATATTTAATTATTGGTCTATTTTATGATAATTTTGAATATGATTTTATTTTTTGATGAGCAAGGTAACAAAGAAGAACGACAACTTAAAGTGCAAGATGTAGTTGCACTTGCAACTGAAAAACGGATAATTACTGAATGGAATGATAAGCATCAACCAATTGGAGATTCTGGTGGTTTACTGGGAGGATATTTGGGACATGTTGCTAGTAATTGTAACACCTTCCCTATAATATATAACACTTGGAATAAAGTTCCTTTGGATTATAAGGAAAACATATATAAAAGAAATATCCAGGTTTGAATAATAATTAATTGCATAAATTTGACCTTCTTGGTATTATTTCATAATAATTTTGTGTTTAATTTGAAGGAACAATTTATTGTTGATGATGATCACCAAAAGAAGTATATCATTGGAAGTCTTTCAAAAAAATAGAGAGACACCAAATGCAAAGTATTTCAAAGCCATTACCAACCAGAGCATAGATCGGAAGAAAATGTCAACCTGCACCCTAATGGGATTCCTAAAGAGCATTGGGCAACCTTTTTGGAATATAAATTAAGTGCTGAAGGAAAGGTAGTACAATAATATAATGACATTATTCTCATACTTTTTTTAATATTATTGGTAATCAACTCTTAGTTATGTCCATTAGTTTTTTAATCTATGTATATATTAATGTGCAGGCATTGAGTTTAAAAAATATTGCTAATAGAAAGCAACAAATAATTCCTCACACTCTGGGGTCAAAGACACTCACCAAAAAACAACACGAACTGGTACATATATTTTATTCTCTTATTGTTGATATTGTTAATTGTAGCAAAATGATTTGGTGGGTTTTAGATCTAATTAATGTTATCGCACAATATAAGGAAACTCAAACAAGAAGAAAATATAGTAGAGGGGAAATGTATCTTGTTGCTCACACAAAGAAAGATGGATCTTTTGTCAATGATGAGGCCCAAAAAAAGAATGTAAGTCTTAAATATATTTTGGATGTTTTGAGTGTTTATATAGTTTCTAAATATGTAATTTATGCTTAGACTTCATAATTTTCATTTAATGTCGATAGGAAGATTTTGAAAAGGAGATTAGTCAAGGATCTTCTGCAAATGAAGCATTTGTGAAAGTCTTTGGAAAAGAGAACCCAGGATCTGTTTGAGGCATGGGATTTGGTGTCTGTCCATCCCAACTTGGGTCATCATCTCACTCGGGAGGCTCGGTTCAATCTGATGGTCCATCAAGAGCTGAACATGAGAGCTTGAAGCTACAGTTAAAATTGTTGCAAGATCAAATGGTCTTTATTATGAGTCAACAAGGAGGTCAATTTCCCACTAGTTTACAGGCCAATCAGGTATAGTTTCTATTTACTTCAATGCACTTGACTCCCACTGTAAATTTCAGATCTCATTTCTCCTCATAAATTTGCCTCTGATATCATTGTCCTTCCTTCTTTCATCATATATCATATGCTACTCTTATGTTCATATGTTGCAGATAAATCATCTTTGCTTATATTTTTATCATTTACTTTAGATTGCATTATAATGTTTTGAATTTGAAAACTTGACACTTTATATTTTTTCCGTATATTGGTACACAGTCCTATTTGTTTTGAAACTGTCTAACTTGTTTGCAAATGGGATAATCCTGTTGCTATGTCACGTTATTAGAGGGTTGCTAGAAATGTTGTATAAATGGAAGAATGGTGTAGTCAACAACCTCTTAAGTACTTTGATCTGGATCTATATGTATCATTGTCTCTTACTAGCACAAACATGTTGATGCTTCTAATCCTTTACTCACCAAAATAAGTTATGCGATATAAACAATTTATCGGGTAACTAAATAAATTAGTTGTAAATTCCATATATCATTCTTCATCATTTTTTAATTAGTTGTAACTAAATAACTTCCCCTGAAAGCTCAATAAGGAGCTTTGGGAAAGTCCCCAACTGATCTTGAGCGACCAATTGCCGAAATGCCATTGCTTGGGTCAATTCTTCGGGGGTAAAGTCTTTTGAAAAGCTTTTCTGAGGCTCTTTTTCTTTAACTGCCGAAATTCCATTGCTTGGGTCAGCTCATGTGACGTCTAGGGCTGATGTAGCTGAGGTAGTTTCAGTGTAGCTAGCCATTCCAGTGTTGCTTATAGAAAAAAAAATGATGAATCAGGCAGCAGACAAATTAAATCTGGGGTGACCGGCCCGGCCCCACGGAAGTTTTCCACCGGTCACCAGGGTAAATCGGGAAGCGCTCGCGGTGGCCAGTCTAGAAGCCCAGCGGCCCAGGGTTCGCACCCCATTTGGAGGAAAAATTCCTGCAAAATGCGCCGTAACTGGGGATCGAACCGTGGATACATGGGTAAACAACTAATGATCTTACCGCTGCACCATAGCCCCGGGGGCGCCAGTGTTGCTTATAGAGCTAATATTGGTACGGTAATTGAGGAAAGCTATTCAAGTGTAGCTAAGGAAGGGCATAGTAGGAAGCTCTGGCCTCTTTCATTGCTTTTGCTTTCTTTCCTCTAATATGTTGATTTGCAATAGAGGACATAGTTGTTTGCTGGTCTGAGGATGAACGGATCATCACTTGCATGCTCCATCAACTATCTTCAGAGAATTTTCTCGTTTATAACTCCTTAAGTAATATGTTTCTGTTTTGTTATGTCTAATCTATAATTGAGTATTTTCTAGTTTATATAACAAGCTCAACATAGATAGTGTCTACTACAGTGGGAGCCAAGTGCATTGAAGCTAATCTTTCTCCTCAGTACTGAATCCATGACTACCTTCTTAATTTATTTATTTCGATCGAACGGGAAATGTTGGATTTGATGAATTGATAGAAATATGTTTCTTCTTACAATTAAGTTTTGTCTCATATAACATCTTATTTTTATAACATCTTTTACAGGATCAAACTTCTAATATTGATATTTTATCTAATTTCAAACAACAGACATAAGCTCACCATTAGAAACAAAGCGCTCTTCCGAGGCTAGTCATGAACCCCAAAATGAAGGACCATCATCATCATCTAACCCTTAGTCTTTATTTCTTTAGATAACAGGTCTACTCATGTTAAGATTTTTTTATGTTAAGGATTTGTATATGCTTAGACATTAGCAGGATAAACTTGCATTTTATGTATTGGTTTGTTCTTAATACCTTTTGAATTAAATTAGTTGTGATGATTTCAAATTGCACACAAATTGGTTGAGCATAATGTGTGAGATCGTTTAGAATTGATAGAGGGGGGTGAATATCGATAAAACTTTTCAGATATAAAAAGAATTTTACACAGCAGAAATTTAAAACAACGCTAACACACTTTCTTTTACATGGTTCAGAGTCTAGATCGGCTCCTACTCCAAGGCCCACGGTCCTTGACTATTTACGTTGGGCAATTCTATATTTCGCAAAAAGGTTACAAATTTGAAGCATGAATATAAAATTGAATTTAAGCAATTAAATTAAATATACCGACGACCGGAGAAGGACTCGAAGATCGGAGCAACGGGTCGTCGTTGGCGCTTGAAACTTGAGCACAGAGAGATTAGAGCAGAGTGCTTGTGTATTTGTGTTGAAAGAATTGTTGTCTAGAAGCAAGGGGTGAACCCCTTTATATACAGTCATTTGGGGCGCCTGTATTGAATGGGGCGCCAGACACGTGTGCCTATCTAAGTGCATCCTTATCCGCAGACTTAGCCAACACTTATCACTTCAACCAGGGCGCCTGGGACGACTGGGGCGCCTGTATGCTCACAGGTGCCTCCCTTGTTGACGTGGAGGCTCAGCTTCGTAGACAGCTGGAAAACACCCTTCTGAGGTGCCTGTATCCATACAGGCGCCTGTATGATCAGGTGCCTGGGAAGCAGAGAACTCCATCCTTTTTTCCTGCAACTAGGGTTAGTTCCAAAACACAAATAATAGATAAATTAAGTACAGTTAACAACCTGCGCTATCTTGGTTCTGACTTTGCGGTTCCCAAATTGAACCCTAGGTCGAACGAACGCCTAATGTTCCCTCTTCGGGGAACGCATCCTCGCCTACTCCTCTCAGGAGAATTTACCTTTTGCCAACCGGCTCCTCCTGTTGGACTTTTTCCCGATCTTCCGGATCAGGACATCGTGCCCAGACCACGACCAGGACTTATTGCCCAACCCTCGGTCAGGTCTTCGGTGCCCAGCCCTCGGCCAGGACTTATTGCTCAATTCCTTGAATCATGATTTCGTACCCAGTCCATGACCAGGACTTATTGCCCAACCCTCGGTCAGGTCTTAGGTGTCCGATTTGGATTTGTAATGCATGACTTTTCAAAGTCATGGTGTCGTGCATATCATGTTTAGCAGTGAGCCTCAAAAGTGATTAAGATGGCTGAGCTACTATTGTCTTTTGTGTTTAGGGAACGATTTAGATTTGTAATGCATGAAAGTCATGGTGTCGTGCATATAATGTTTATCACATGATACCGTGAACCTCTAAAGCGATAAGATGTCTGACCTATTATTGTCTTTTGTGTTTAGGGAACGATTTGGATTTGTAATGCATGTCTTTACAAAGTCATGGTGTCGTGCATATAATGTTTATCACATGATGTAGTGAACCTCAAAAGCGATTAAAATGTCTTTTGTGTTGTTCTTTGCTGCATAATTCTATGTTCCTTGCACGGAAGCACACTATATCTCTTGGACAAGAGTATCTTGTTGTCGACGTTAATTAATGGAGATATTGTCGTTAGACCCGATCACGGTTCAGAATCGACTGTTCGACGGTTCAGAATCGCCAGTTCGATGGTTCATGGGAGGTCAACCTTTAACCTTAACCGCCCAAGATGGTTACGATTCACAGTTCGGAATCACCGGTTCACGGTTCGAGATTATTATATTAAAAAAATTAAAATTTAAAAAACTAAATTTAAAATATAAAATTTATTTTAAAAAAACTTATACTTATTTAAGTTGCCTATGTATCCTCTTAGGGTGTAGGGGAATCAAAACCCACGTAATTCTTTTACATTTTTATCTTTTTAGAATTTTCATCACTTACTTCCATTTCCTCTCGTTCCCGTTGTATTCGTTCCTTCGGTATCAAATTCTTCGACTTCGTCTTCTGAAAGTTACATTTCTCGGATTCTTTTCTCAGCTCTAGTCCAATCATCTAGTAATTCTGGAGCTTCCAATGAGTTGGGAGACATAGTTGCTTGTCGTTCATCTAATATGTTGTCGCCGACACTGAACGTCTACTCCACAATAACAGTTGACACTGGACAAGCTAAAATTTCATTTACAATCACGGAGAGAACAGGAAAGCTTTGAGCCTTATGTGACTACCACTTTAAGATATCGAAATCTTCGCTATCTGCTTCATCAAAATCAAAAGAAGTCGTAAAATAATTCTCAAGTTCTTGTGTGGAACTTGAGGATCCTCGTAGACGTTTCGTCCTTTCTTTTAATAAAAGTTGTACTTTTGTAAGTTTTAAATTAGTACTAGTAGGTTGTTGTATTTCAGAAATATTAGTTTGTATTTCATATTTAATATAATATTGATTATAAAGATTATATAAATAATTTCTAATATTATATATAATATTAACTAAATCTGGAGAAGAAGAATTTTTAATAGGAATTAAAACCTTGTAATATAAAGTTCACATTTTTTTGTAAAACTTCTAATTTAAGTCTAGGATATAAAGCAAATGCAATTAAATTAATTTTAGAAATAAAATAATTTTTTTCCCATTTGGTTTTCATAGCTAATATGCAATAAGTTAAATATTTATTATTGATATGTTCATTTAATACTAATACTACACTAGAAAAATTCACTAAAACTAAATGAGTAGTGGAATAATAAACACCGAAAAGTTGTTTAGTTGCATCGTTAAATACTTTTAAAATTTCATAAATATTACTACAAATATTCCATGAAAAAATAAACCACCAATAACAGGTTGACAAATAAATTTTAGTTCATCTATAGAATCGGTATTAGAACTAGCATTATCTAATGATATTAAAAATATTTTATGAGTCAATCTATATTCTTCTAAACTTAAATATAATAATTGTGTAATGTTATGGGCAATATGTGATTTATCAAAAATTCTATAAGCTAGCAATCTTTTTTGGAGGATCCAAGGGTTATCAATCCAATGACAAGTCACACCCATATAAGAATGAGTTTGCCAATGATCATTCCAAATATTGAAAAATAAAGAAACTTTATTATTTAATATACTAACTTCATCAATTAATTTTTTTTTATTTTACTAATCTTTTATTTATACGAGTAAGTGTAGTCCTGAAAACACATTTAGCACATGGATTAAAAGATTGTTTACAAAAATCTTCAAATGTGCATTTAAATCCAAAATTAAAAAAAGATATTCTACGGAAATAAATTTAGCTAATAATTCTCTTAATTTATTATCAGAATATAAAAATAAACCAGAATCAGTATTATTACCACTAGAAAATCTTGATAATTATGCTTGAGAGCGGTCAAGTCCATATTTCGTCGGGTGCTTTGATTCTACATGTCGTTTTAACGACCCATAGCCGCCTCCGACTTAGAATTTGTAGGAAGCATTGCAATGTTTACATTTTGCACACAATTCTCCTGATAGAAGTGTGACCTTCTCAAAATGTTTAGTGAAAATAGAAGATTTTAAAGGAGGATTTTTCCCGAACCTTAGAAGTAATTGCATCGGTATTTCCTTGTGTTTCGAGTATCGGAAGGTGCTGGGGCTGAGCCTCGGTTTCATCATCGGTGGATTGAATTTGAATGTTGGGATCCTCGTGCTCTATTTCTTTTCCCCTCCAAGATCGAGATGATGAAGCTCCGTGACCACCTTCCATTGTTGTCGAAAGATATAGCAAAAAACGCGTAGAGAATATGAAGTTGAGAATCATAATACAGAAGATGTGTGTGAAAATGATGAAATGTACTCCCTATTTATAAAGTTTGGATCATAATGATTACTAAATCATAGTTGTTTCGGAAAGAATCGTCGTCGATGGTCGGTCACCAAGGTTTCACCCACGCAGAAGTATCTGTGAAGGGGAGGAACTATTTGTCCTACGAGATTAACACGAGCGTTAGGGGACACGTCGGAAGTTGTCCGGCGGAGTCCATTATGATGCTCAAGTCAGGATCTTGATGGAGAATGAAGGCAACGAGAAAGGAAAAAAGTGCTAAGTAAGGACAGTGCGTAACCCCCCCCCCCTTACCGAAGGGCTGAGCTACCTTTTATACCAATGGAGGTAGACTGGGCCTACTCCCTCAATCTGTGTCATGTCTCCGTGATTTGAGCCACGTTGCCCCCTCTTTCGGCGGTTATGGGATATCTTTTGAAATAGTCTGCGCTGTTATTACGCCTCGCCCCGTTGCGATATTTAAGGGTCATGATGACTCCTTATACGGGGATGCTTATCCGTAAACAAGGAGGGGGGGTCAGTACTTGAGGTCGGTCATCGCTGGAGCTCCGCCTCCCGAGGCGACCTAGGGGTCTTTTGGCTAGGGTGAGTGCGAGCGATATGCCTCCCAAGGAGCTCTCGGGGCCCATCCTCTTGAGGAGCTCTCGGGGCCCATCCTCTTCAGGCCCGGGTGGGGTCTTCTGGCTGACCTTCCCAGGAGCGTCTCCAAAGGGAGTCCCGAGGCCCGGGAAGGAGGGTCACTTTGACCCGACGTGTCGTGCCACGCAACTTCTTCATCCCCCGGGCCTGCCCCGCGCTATTCATCCCTATCACAAGTCCTCCCCTTTCAAGTCTGATCGAAGGAAGTGGGGTTGACTGATCGGACTAGTGTAAAGATGAAGAAGTTGAGCTCTCGTAGGCCTTCGTCTTCCTTACCCCTATAGTAGTTATGCGGAGCCCTTGGATTATAATCTTCATTTTGAGTTCCGAGAAATCCTCCTTTTTGGGTTTCATCTTTTTCGAAAAGGTTACTCCGACTTTTGAAGTATTATAATGATGTTTGTCCCCTCGTCATGAAGGCGCATGGTCCTTTTTTGAGGGCGACAAGGTACTCTTCGCGAATGCCTTATTGCCACGTGTTCCAACGACCATCTTCACGAGTACCTACGGACGTACGCCGTCGTGGCTGGCTCGCGACTGCCTGGGCGCGGCGGTTTCTTGCTTTCCACATATCTCTTCCCCATTGCGCCTAGGCAGGCGGCTGCCTGGGTATAAGAGGGGAAGATGTAGGCGTTAGGCCCACTTCCGACTCGGCGGCTGGGCACTTCATCTTCTTCTCTTGTAAATCTTCCTTTGTGCCTGAGTAGTTTGTCCCGCTTTTGTCTTCTTTCTTAGGGATCATGAAGGGCTATCGCGCAGAATGATATGAGTCTGCCTCTTCGAGAGTGAGGCCAGAGGCCTTGCAGGCAGCCACCGAGGCATACCGCATCCTGGCCGAGATGGTGGTGGTCATCCTGTTGGGACTGGGTGCATGTTGACAAGGATACGGGTTCGTAAATTTTAAAATATTTACGTGCAGCGGAAGAATTATCATAAATAATTTCTCAAATTATTTTTAACCACGTATCTAGCATGCGACCTTATGATGTGTGGACATGATCATAAATTAAAATTTTGCAGAAAAGTAAACTAATTTACTTAGTACGTCGCGTAACTCGAAGTAAGGGACGAGATCCAACCGTAGCGTCCCTTGGAAGCTCCGCCTCTATTCGCGTCCACGCCGAGTTCTCTTCGGGATGACTTCGCAAAGCCACGAGTTTTGTGCCGACGAGAACTACTAGATTCTCCAAAGGGACAACTAGAATAACAAGAGAGAAAAGATGGAAACTCACCACCAAGTAACGGAATCAAAATTCCGGGAAAGGAAGGAAGGAGTCGCGATCCGCTTCTTCTTCTTCGGCACCTTCTTGGTGGATGAAGCTCTCGGCCACCCTTGGGATGTGCGCCGGCCCTAGGGGAGGAGAGAGAGCCGGCCCTAGAGAGAGAGAGGGGCGCCGGCCCTCGAGAGAGAGAGAGTTAGAGAGAGGGAGGGAGCTACTAATCTCTTGATTAATTGATTGGATTTCAAGGCTTGCCTTTGGTTCCTTTATATAGTAGTCTCTCCCTTGCCAAGTCTCCCCTTTAACGGAATTAACAGAATAAATTTTCATAAGAAATTTATCTTATAAATTTTCTTGTGAATTATTCTGTTATGCCTAGTTTTATTATAACTAACTTTATAATAAAACAAATACATCTCTCTTTTTAATTATGGAATAAAATTTACAAGAAATTTATAAATTTTTCTTATCATGGAAAAATTAATTCATAATTGATTTTATAAAATTAAAATAAACCGATCCATGGTTCATTTTAATTTCCATAAAAAGAATAAATTTCTACAAATTTCTTTATATAAATTTCTTTATATAAATCTCTTTATATAAATTTCTTTATATAGATTTATTTATCCATAATTTTATAAAACAAATCGTGCTTGATTTATTTTATAAAATAAACCAAATAAATTGGTTTTCTCTCCTTGTAGTGGCCGGCCAAACCAAAGAGGGTGGGCACCCTCTTTGGCCGGCCACCCCAAGCCAAACCCTCGCGAATTAAACTCATTTAATTCGCCCAATAAGCCTTCAAAAGACTTAGCCATTTTAAGCTTCCGTTGCACCTCTGATTAATTCAGATTCGACTTATTTCTCTTGATCAGAAAATCCAATTTTCAACTCGTTTTAAATCCCTCGGATTACTCGTAGTGCGTGTGACTAAATAGGCTTTCGATTTATGTTGGCCGTCTATAATCAACCAATTATAGAACGATCATGAGTGGCACCTAGTAGTACATCATGACCCCCAATTAATCGAAAGATCAACGGTTGACCTCAGATATAATTCTGAAACCCTTCAGCAGCTCTAATGAATCGTGCCTCATTTCCTTCACCATCTTATACCTGCTTGGTTCAGGACATGGTCTGTGTGTGTCAGTCCCCACTAGGCTGACTACGTCACACCTAGCCCAAGTAACTTTCTCTCGTCCTTTGGATTTCTAATTACTCTCATGTATTTAAGAGACTCATACTCTGAACATGTCATGCTCTGGCCAGAGGCTTTGAGTAACAATCCGACGATAGGCCTTGGGTATACATCTCCTTGCAAGGAGTGGTGAATCCTTTGTAGGCTGTTCAAACATCTTCGGGCACTTTGGCTTATACCCAACCATCCTGGGTCCACACCTCCTTGAAGATGCTTGCTTAAGATGTTAAAGTACAAGTCTCCATGACCAAGATGACTTGAACACCGCAAGTCAAAGGAACATCGCACTTAAGCTGCAGTAAGAACATTCATTGACATATCTATATGTAGATTATCATATGAAGTTTTACAGCTAGTCACTCCAATGAACTAGTTCCCTTAACTAGCATCCATGTTTATCTCCGGACATCCCAATGTCACCAGCCAGTGAGAATCAGCTGATTAGAGAATAACCCATGCTAGTCTCAACAGAATTGACAGCGTCCGTATTTATCAATTCATTGACTAGGGATATTTTCAATACTTCACAATTGCACATGTAGAGATAATCACTAGTTGTGATTCCATCACAAATTCTCTCATGCTGTGAATTGTATTGCGGATATTCAGTAAATGAGTTTAAGATCCCAATCAAATACACAAACATGTATACTCAAATAGTGAATTTTCATTTATTGAAATAAATGTTTACAATCATAAGGCGATTACCTTAGGACACTTCTCTCATATCACTAACAAACTCCCACTTGGCCTAATGCCAATCGCTACAGTATCCAATACCACAGGCTCTAACATGACCCTCAAACTTGCTCTGAGGCAAGGCCTTAGTTAAAGGATCCGCTAAATTCCTTTCAGTGGGAATTTTCTCAATTTGTATATCATTCCTACTTATAATCTCTCTGATCAGATGATAGCGGCGAAGCACGTGTTTGGATCGCTGATGAGACCTTGGTTCCTTTGCTTGTGCAATAGCTCCATTGTTGTCGCAGTAAACCGGCACTGCTTCATCAATGGTTGGAACCACACCAAGTTCAGAGACAAACTTCTTGATCCAGACTGCTTCCTTTGCTGCTTCCGAAGCTGCGATATATTCCGCTTCCGTGGTAGAATCCGCTACGGTGTCTTGTTTGGAACTCTTCCAACTTATTGCGCCTCCATTCAAAGTAAATACGTATCCAGACTGAGATTTGGAGTCATCCTTATCTGTCTGGAAACTGGCATCTGTATACTCACGTATTACCATATCTCCTTCTCCATATATTAGGAACACATCCTTAGTTCTTCTTAAGTACTTAAGGATTGTCTTGGCAGCCGCCCAATGATTCATTCCTGGATCCGACTTGTATATGCTTGTGACGCTCAAAGCATATGATACATCGGGCCTTGTACATAACATAGCATACATGATAGATCCTATCGCGGATGCATAAGGAATCTTATTCATGCAAATCCTCTCGTCTTCTGTGCGCGGACACATAGACTTTGAAAGGTTGATCCCATGCCTGATGGGAATGTAACCTTTCTTGGATTCCGACATGCTAAACCTTTTTAGTACTCGGTCTATATATGTAGACTGCGAAAGACCAAGCAATCGTTTTGATCTATCTCTATAGATTCTAATCCCAAGGATATAGGTTGCTTCTCCCAGGTCTTTCATGGAGAAAGTTTTGGACAACCAAATTTTAACTGTCTGTAAAACTGATATATCGTTTCCTATAAGTAATATGTCATCGACATATAATACTAGGAATATGACTGCACTCCCACTAACCTTCTTGTACACACAAGGTTCGTCAGGATTTTGTGAGAAATCAAACTCTTTGATTGTCTCATCAAAACGGATGTTTCAGCTCCTGGATGCTTGCTTGAGTCCATATATGGATCGTTGAAGCTTGCATACTTTGGTTTTATCAACCGATGTGAAACCTTCAGGTTGTATCATGTATACATCCTCAAGCAGGTTTCCATTAAGGAAAGCTGTTTTCACATCCATTTGCCTTATCTCATAATCATAATGAGCTGCTATGGCTAGGAGCATCCGAATGGATTTAAGCATAGCTACTGGCGAATAGGTTTCGTCATAATCAATTCCTTGTTTCTGACGATATCCTTTTGCCACTAATCTAGCCTTAAAGGTAACAACATTACCTTCCATGTCGGTTTTCTTCTTGAAAACCCACTTGCACCCTATGGGCTTAATCCCTTCAGGTGGGTTAACCAAGTCCCATATTTGATTTTCGTACATGGAATCCATTTCCGACTTCATGGCTTCAAGCCATTTGTCTCTTTCTGAACTTTTCAAAACATCTTCATAACTGATAGGTTCGTCATCGCTTATGAGTAACACGTCGTTCGATTCACTTATGAGAAATCCGTATCTCTCTGGAATATTGCGTGTCCTATCAGATCTACAAAGAGGTGGTGTTGTTTTAGGTTCAACTGATACCTCATCATTATGAGTTATTGGTTGTGGGTCTAGACTAGGTGTCTCTGTGATGTCTATTGGAGTTTCTTGAACTTTATCAAGTTCAATGCCACTCCCACTGTTTTCTTGTAAAAGAAATTCTCTTTCCAGAAATACAGCATGCCTTGAAACAAACACCTTTTGTTCCAAGGGATGATAGAATTGGTAACCCTTCGTTTCCTTAGGGTATCCAATAAATAGACATCTATCAGACTTAGCATCCAATTTGTCTGATACAGTCCGCTTCAAATAAGCAGGACAACCCCATATCTTAAGGTGAGTTAAGTGAGGTTTCTTACTATTCCATGTCTCATATGGAGTAGTAGAGACTACCTTGGTCGGGACTCTGTTTAGCAAGTAAACAGCTGTCTTAAGTGCATAGCTCCAAAAGGATTTTGGAAGAGTTTCATGATTCATCATCGACCTAACCATGTCCATCAAGGTTTGGTTGCGCCTCTCAGATACACCATTATGCTGTGGTGTATACGGCGGAGTCCATTGGGACAATATCCCATTGTCCCTAAGATAATCTTGAAACTCTTGACTTAAGTATTCACCACCTCGATCGGATCGAAGTATCTTAATACTTTTGCCAAGCTGTTTCTCTACTTCATTTCTGAACTCTTTGAATTTCTCAAAAGCTTCAGATTTGTGTTTCATCAAGAACACATACTCGAATCGTGAGTGATCATCGATAAAGGTGATGAAGTAGCTATAGCCTCCTTGTGCAAGAGTTGACATTGGTCCACATACATCAGTATGTATTAGACCAAGCAATTCTCCCACTGGATTACCTTTTCCGAAAAAGGGTAATTTGGTCATCTTGCCTTTTAAGCACGATTCGCATGTATCAAATGAACCGGGTTCAAATGATTCCAAAATTCCACATCGGTGTAATTTGGTCATGCGTTTCTTACTTACATGGCTAAGACGACAATGCCATGTGTAGGAGTCTATTCGATTATCTATTCGAGCACGTTTGTTGCTAACTTCGATATTGAAAACGTCACCGGATAAATCTAACGTGTAGATACCATTGCACAAAGTTCCATTCCCATAAAGAACGCCATTTAAAGTTATGTAACAACAATTGTTACTAAAAGTTAAATGATAACCCTTTTCATTTAATCATGAAATAGATACAATGTTCTTTATTAACGAAGGAACAAAATAACAATTATCCAAAACTAAGACACGTCCAGTGGGAGCTTTAGCAAATATGTTCTGATGGCAACAGCAGCAATCTTTGCTCCATTTCCAACTCGCAAATTCGCTTCTCCTTTGACGAGTCTTCTTCTATTCCTTAGCCCCTGTATGTCATTACATATATGTGAGCTACACCCAGTATCAGGTACCCAGGTATTTGAGGAAATTGAGTGACATTCAATAACGAAGATACTTGAAGAGGATGGGGCATCGGATGCCTTCTTCTTCAAGGACTCAAGATAAACTTTGCAGTTTCTTCGCCAGTGACCCTCCTTGCCACAGTGATGGCAAGTGCCTTTTGGTGTCTTTTCAGTCTTTTTGGCCTTTTTCTTCTTTCCTTTATTCTGTTCTTTGGCCTTCCTCTTAGAACCTTTCTTCGAGGAACCAACTAACAGTACCATCTTTTGATCCTGCTTCACAGAAGGCTCTACAGTCTTCAGCAGGTTGAGCAACTCAGGAAACTGGTCTGGAGTTGCATTTTCAGGAGGACGGTTGGGAAGTTGATCTTCAAGGACATAAGCAAGCTTCTCTGCCTTGAGGACTATCCTCAGGTTTCGAAGCCAATCCATGAAGTTTGGCCCAGTCAGTTTATTGGTGTCCAAAATGGAACGCAAATTCAGAGAAGACATGATCGAGTGATTATCCTAGAAATACAAATTGAGCTTATGTGAGAAGAATGATAAAAAATGCATCAACATACATTAATTAAATCCTATTTATTTTTCGAATTGAATAATCCTTTTTATCAATTCGGGAGATCGTAAGAAATCTCCAATAGGTTGATATCCAACCATAGATAAGAACCACCATGGCTATGACCATCAAGTTATTCTTAGCTATGAAGGTAGGTAATTATACCGATTACATATCACATATATGTAACTATCACTTTATGCTATCAACTAATTGATGTTTGCATAAATCATTGGGTTGTTAACTCATTAACAAGTATGCAACATTATACATAGCACCCAACTGCACCTCTCTTTACATCGACCTTGGCTGTGGCACAACAAATCGATGCTCCAAGCTTAAGGCTGATCCATTAATCAAGAAATAGTTTTAATATGGTTGGAGCTCATTCAACCGTTTAGTCAGGCTTGGATGTGTCCAACAACCAAAACTAAGGATTGACCTCTGACTCCAACTATATTATTTATAAACTAATTCCATGGTTTGAACATGTTGAGGTTCAAGCCGGGCATGGATGTGTCCATCAACCCAAACGAGAAACAAAACTCCGATTCTAACCATATTAATGGAAGGTGTTGGCCTTAATATTTTGTAAGGGGTTTTGGGTCTCATCCTTTCTTTTTTAAGCACATTCATGACATATAATTATGTCATGACTAACGATTTCCTTAATAAAGTATGTATGTGACTTAATTTATCAAGTCTCATCAATTGGATTAGGAATCGGATTTCCAAATCCCGATTTCATACTTTATTCAAGGAATTGTTTTGGGAAATAATTTCCTAAATTGTCATAATCAATTTCGGAAATAATATGTTTAAGACTTTGATTTCTCTAAATCAAATCTTATTAAATTAAGAGAAAAATTCCCTTAATTCAACCACATATTATTTTCATGAAAATCTCATTAAGAAAACTCTATAGGAAATCATTTCCTAATTAATTTGGAGACAACAATATGTAAGAGCATCACCCTCTTAAATCAAATTTTCAAGATTTGATCACATATTTTATTCATGGATTAATTAATTACAACAAATTATTTTCTAAGGGTGGCTCCCCGAGGCTCAGATACCCAAAGAAAAGAAATTTGTCGTAAATCCAATTTGGGGCTCCCGAGGTCAATCCAAATTAAACATGACAATTTATTCAAAATTGGGAAATTAAATTACAACAACTAACTTTAAATTGGACGGCTCCCCGAGGCTCAATCCAAAATAAAGAATTTTGTTAATAATTTAAAACCAATTCAAATTTAATTGTCAATTAATTGTCCATAAATTTGTCTAGACTTTCTTGAAAGAAAGTGCCCAAAATTGCGAGATTTCATAATAGGTTTTCAGAATAATTGTAAGTTTCTGGTACAAAGAAAACTTACATATTTCCAAAATTGGAAAATTTCAAAATAGAAATTTCCAAAATTGGAAAGTTTCCAAAGATGGGAAGTTTTCACAATTATCATAAAATTTCAGAAACTAGGATATTTCAAAGTTTGCGAAATTTCATGAGGATTTCCAAACTTTGAAATTCCTAAATCTAAAATTTATATAATTGGAAAGTTTCCATAATTGAAAATTTTTCCAAAATTGAGATCATGACAAAGTTTTCCGCAAAACAATTATATGATTATGTCGAACACTAACCGGCTCTGATACCACTGTTGGGACCGGGTGCATGTTGACAAGGATACGGGTTCGTAAATTTTAAAATATTTACGTGCAGCGGAAGAATTAGCATAAATAATTTCTCAAATTATTTTTAACCACGTATCTAGCATGCGACCTTATGATGTGTGGACATGATCATAAATTAAAATTTTGCGAAAAGTAAACTAATTTACTTTGTACCTCGCGTAACTCGAAGTAAGGGACGAGATCCAACCGTAGCGTCCCTTGGAAGCTCCGCCTCTATTCGCGTCCACGCCGAGTTCTCTTCGGGATGACTTCGCAAAGCCACGAGTTTTGTGCCGACGAGAACTACTAGATTCTCCAAAGGCACAACTAGAATATCAAGAGAGAAAAGATGGAAACTAACCACCAAGTAACGGAATCAAAATTCCGGGAAAGGAAGGAAGGAGTCGCGATCCGCTTCTTCTTCTTCGGCACCTTCTTGGTGGATGAAGCTCTCGGCCACCCTTGGGATGTGCGCCGGCCCTAGGGGAGGAGAGAGAGCCGGCCCTAGAGAGAGAGAGGGGCGCCGGCCCTAGAGAGAGAGAGAGTTAGAGAGAGGAGGAGCTACTAATCTCTTGATTAATTGATTGGAATTCAAGCTTGCCTTTGGTTCCTTTATATAGTAGCCTCTCCCTTGCCAAGTCTCCCCTTTAACGGAATTAACGGAATAAATTTTCATAAGAAATTTATCTTATAAATTTTCTTGAATTATTCCGTTATGCCTAGTTTTATTATAACTAACTTTATAATAAAACAAATACATCTCTCTTTTATTATGGAATAAATTTACAAGAAATTTATAAATTTTTCTTATCATGGAAAAATCAATTCATAATTTGATTTTATAAAATTAAAATAAACCGATCCATGGTTCATTTTAATTTCCATAAAAAGAATAAATTTCTACAAATTTCTTTATATAAATTTCTTTATATAAATTTCTTTATATAGAATTTATTTATTCCATAATTTTATAAAACAAATCGTGCTTGATTTATTTTATAAAATAAACCAAATAAATTGTTTTCTCTCCTTGTAGTGGCCGGCCAAACCAAGAGGGTGGGCACCCTCTTTGGCCGGCCACCCAAGCCAAACCCTCGCGAATTAAACTCATTTAATT